>VOQK01027512.1:0-13141 GCA_015052645.1 Benitochromis conjunctus
TTAAAACCTATTTTAAAAAACAAAAAAAAAAAAAAAAAAATCTCACCCTGGGTCAAAACACCTGAATCAGATGATTAGTTTGTTACCAGGCCTCTGGTGAACCTCGGAACATGCTGAGGAGGTAGTTTAGCCATTTAAATCAGCTGTGTTGGATCAAGGACACATCTAACACCTGCAGGACACCGGCCCTTGACGTCTGGAGTTGGACAAACTAACCTGTTTATCTTGCATTAACCTGCAGAGTATTTTCATACAGCCTTTAAATAACACAGTTAGTCTTCCTCAGGTTTGTTTTGCAGCATGTTTCACAATATGAAAAACAAGCATCACATCACATGTACAAACGCAATATCTGATTTAAAAACATGAGAACTTACATTTAAGCTTTAAACTTCCAATTTATCAAAGAGCACCGAGCAGTCCTCACCTTTAAATCTAAGCTCTCTTCTTCCTGTCCCGTCTTTCTTATCTTTCTCTGTGAAGTTAGCTCTTTCTTTTCTCTCCCTGTGAAATACAGCAGAGCTGATAGAAACGCTGCATTTGAAATCACCTGCCACTTAGAAAACCCCTTAATGCTCGAAACTTATAGACACCTGCAGTTTCTCTGGTGTTGTGCCAAAAAAAGAAAAAAAGAAAATGCAACCCACTTGCACCATTGTGCCTCTTTCAATCAACATACCCTGGTGATTAATACACAAATAGGATTGCCTGTCATGTGTTACTGTTCAGGCTTAAATCGGTTTGATGTTTGAAGGCGCGCAATGACGTGAAATAATAATTTCTCTCATATGCCTTAAACCTGTAACGAGTAACGAGCCTGTGTTGAAAATGTAAGAAGCAGAAAGTACAGACATTTGTTTAACATGTAGGGAGTAAAAGTAAAAAGTACTCAAGTAAGGTATATGCTAAAAATTCTACTTAAGTACAGCAACAAAGTACTTGTACTTTGTCACTTCCTGCCTGTTTTTTTTTCCTATATAAACATATTATCAATAAAGTGTTCTTATATTATTAAACTGAGATTTTATCATTTTAGCTTAAATGCCATCTGTAATTATCAATATTAATTCAACATTAATTAACACAGAATGCAAATCTTGCTACTTCCAAACTCAAACGCAGAGGCATGAAAACCTTGGATGTGTGGGACTTGCACTGACCCTCACTGAAGCTGCAGCTCAGGTGCTTTTATAACCTCATGATCCTCCCTGCCCTTATCCTGATTTCTGTTTTAATCTCAGTTGGCTTAAAATAAATAGATTATTTTTTATTGTTTTTGTTACATTGTGGGTGTTTGATATGTAATGTAATATAATTGCATGTATGTAATAGCCATTGTCAACTTAACAACAGGTCCCCAGATGCTCGGGTCATGACTTTGATAAGTATACTCCCGAACTTCCCAGCATATAATGATGACAAACTTAAAACAAGATACCTACAGTGATGTGCAAAAGTCTTCAGCCAATCTTTATATTTTGCATCCAAGGAGCCAGTTTCTTGTAATGTTTTACAGAGGTCTAGAGTAATCGTTCTCCAGCCTTTCAAAGCTGGTCTTTAGAAACTGGCTGCTCTTCCACTTATTTTCAACCCAGTCCTTTTACCTGACCATTATCAGAGGAAATTTTTTTTCATTCAAGCATAAAACAGGTATTTAACTCAAACTCAGTTGAGAGCTTCAAATTTCATTCAAGAACAAAGAAGAAAGGAGAATGCTTGTCTAACAGAGTTCAGGCTGTGTTGAGGAACACAGGTGGACATACCAAGTGTTGCCTTTCAAGTTCATTAGAATTGTACAAACTCTGTTGTTGCCTTACATACTGTATTTCCATACATGTCTGCATGTGTTTCAATAACCGTTTTCCAATTTTCTTGTCATAATATTAAGAGATGAGGGGTGGCTCAAGACTTTTGCATGGTACTTTAATAAGTCACAAGCACTCCCACTTTCTGACATTACACAGATATGATTAGTCTGCCATTTCCCTTCACTCTTAAAACTACAACGCTTCACAAGTCAAGTTTACTGTTGGACGGGGGTTTAAAATAACATGACATAAAAACTGAATTTTTTATTTAAATATTTAATTATTGTCTCTGAAGGGAATAGGACTGTTCATATTACAGTATGAAATACAGTCTACATTTTACCTCAGCGTTACAATCTATCGATCTATGCAAAAGTGATGAGAGAAAGCAAGAGAGAGCTTCTGGTTTTTTCAGTAAAACAAGAGTAAAATAATCGCAGTGGCATGCTGAACAAGATTTTTTTTTTGCTGAAAACTTTAATTTATAATATATTTAAAGATTTAAAGAGAGAGAAAAGTTGTGTAAATAACCCTTGGTTGAAATATTAAAATCACAGCATTAAACGGATAAAAAGAATAACATGTGTATGTCACAAACAAGTATATTTAAGAATAAGATCATTTGTATGGTCCGAATTTCTGACTTAACGGTGTACACCTAAACGCACCACACAAACGATTTGTGGAGGTACGTTTGGCCGTAAACAGCAATGTAGACGCGCACTAGGTTTTATTTTTTCGTGCTTCTCCAAAGTGTATATCGTACATGGGGAGACCTGCCCAGTAGTCACATGGTGATGTTGAAAGAGACCTATGGCACTGTGCAGAAAGAAGAAGCTTTCTTTGTCTCTGTTTGATTTTAATACGCGAAGCCTTCCAGTAAAATCACTTCCTCCTGTTTAACGCTAAAAGAAGTTTACCGTTTAAAAGAGAGAATCACTATTTCTATACAAACAGATCATAGCTGCTCCTTGTCTTTCGGTCTACAATCTGGGATCCGATCAGGGTCCTACACGAGTCGTATTCCTGTGTTAGTTCATTGAGATCGTCACAGTTTTACATACCGATTTATGTGTAACTTTATCTCGGGTTTCCGGCTGATATCCAGCAGTCTGCGCTGATGGCTGATCTCTTCCTCATACCGGACGATCGTTTTGCAAACTGAGAAGATGTCTTCGATAACAGCAGTTAGTCTCGCCTCGGTAAACTCTCACTTGAAGACGGAGGTGAGTAGTAAGCGTGCGTCATTTCCGTTCTTATTGTTTTTCTTGTTAATTTCCGGCAGTTTAGACGCATCAAAGTGTGATTGCTGCCCCCTTCAGGCCATTCGTACAATTTCAACTTGTCCTTACAAGCCCTTTACTGGTACTTTGCAGAAGGCTGAATGTATGACTCCCAAATAATCCAAGTTAAGTATTGACTGCAAGGAATAGTCTTTGCATAAAGTTTCTTTCTCAGCATAGTTGGAGCTGACCACAAAAGCACGCTTAACACATTCCACCTTTCCACATGTGCATTTTTTCAAGCAGATGATCACTAATCAGTGACAACCCATAACTGAAATCACAGTGCACCAGCTTAAGTCTGGTGAATAGCCTGTTCAAGGTCATGCCAAAGAAGCTCAGTCTAATTTAAATTCAGACTTTGGTTTAGGTTTGGATAGCTTTATTCCTTTAATAAATGAAATCATTGTTTAAAATCTACTTTATGGATTTACTTGAGTTATCTTTGTATAATAATAACATTTGTTTAATGATCTGAAACATGTACATTTGAACAACAAATACACAAAAACAAATAGATATATAAATAGGAGAGAAATCGGCAAGGAACCAAATACCTTTTCACAGCTCTGTACATCATAAGCAGTGTTTGGCAAGTTACTTTGAAAACGTAATTAGTTATAGTCACTAGTTACTTCTTCAAAAAAGTAACTGAGTTAGTAACTGAGTTACAATATTCTAAAAGTAACTAATTACTAGGAAAAGTAGCTGTTGCATTACTTTAAAAAATGCTTAACAATATGATGGCAAACTAAATTAAAAACACAGTCATCATGAGCCAAAAGTATGTTTATTTCATACATTTGAATGGATGGACAGATTGCGTGAAGGAATGTAGTGTTTAATGTGCAGCAAGTAAATGTTAGTTGTGAGTGCCATTTTTTGTGGTTGATTTTGTGTAAGATGAGCTTTTTTCAAAATCTGAATTTAAAAAGAGGTGGGATGAGACTCCACATGGTACTCCAACAACAATGAAAATATACTTATACATATGAGCTTCAAGTTGTTGCTTTCTGTTGAAATCCAAACGTAGTGGTGGGAGTGTGATGGTCCGGGATTGCTTTGCTGCTTCAAGACCTGGATGACTTACCATAACAGATGGAGCCATATTGTGATAAAGGACCCGACACACACAGGATTTCCGTGCGCATGCAAGTATTTATTTGTGTTTTAGCAGCTGATTCATGACACAGGAAACAGTCACTCCCTAGCTGCTCCATTCATCTTTTTCCTCCATCTCTGCAGTCACTATATACATAGAGAGGAACAAGGATCATGAAGCTGAGCACACACACCTGCCCTCTCTGCCACACCTCAGCGTCGCCTTGAGAGCTCACTGTACTGCCCCTCCACTGCAGCAGGCCAGAGACCACACCCGGGACACACATATATTCTGCTCTCTACGTGAAAATCCGGCAATCAGTTCATGCCCTGAAGCTCAAGCACACTTGGGTTATGCAGTAGGACAACGATTGGAAACACACAAGCAACCACTTCTAAATGGTTTAAAAAAAAAAGGGAGAAGGCTTTAGGGTCACCTGGACCCGGGCTAGTGGACTTAAATCAGTTTGAGATGCTTTGGCATGACATTAAACAGGTTCTTTATGCTCTAAAACCTTCCATCATGGCTAAATTAAAACAATTCTTGATTTGGCCTGAAACAAGTGTGACAAATATGCAAAAAAATGAGAAATTATGAAAGAGTAAAATACTTTTTCATGACACTGTATATAGGTTATTGTAGATTATTTGCTTAGTAAATCATGTTTAATTTACTATTTTGTTGACACTGACTGACACTTAGTGTTTCTCCTTTGTCTTCAGTGAAAGGTTTCAGGTAAGGGAGTATGAACAATTTAAAAGCTTGACCAAAACAAGACAATAGCTATCTAGTCCACCATATAGCTTTTTTAAGAGTTCTTTAGAGGGAAAAGCTCCTTATCTGTGCACGTGAATCCACATAACTGGCTAAATGGTTTTTAATGGGACCCTAAACTGGATAAATGCAAGAAAATGGTTGGATGAATGGATGAAAAAAATCTCCTTTTTGGAAAAGTTATGTTTTATAGGTTACTTCTGCCATCTAGTGGTAAAATTATATATCTTTGTACAACTTTTAAGTTGGTATTTTTAGATTTTTTCAAATGTTTTATATTTTTAAGTTAAAAAGTGATCATTCTAAAAATAATTTTAAAGATAAATAACAAGGTAACCCAATAAGCACTCTACACAAAAAATTACCCCAAAAAGAGGCGGTTTCATAACATTTTAAAGTGTTTTTTAAAAACAAATTTCATGAATCATAATGTGACGTGAGCTGTATTAACAATTATTTCTTGTCAAGTCATTAACTTCTTTTCAGTTCATTATTGAATAAAAAGGTAGAGGTAAATGACCTTTCATGAAAAGTCATAGGAACTTAATTTATGATAAATGACATCGATATTTTGAATACTACTAAATATAAAAAACAAGCATTATATTGTGTGGTTGTTGCACATTGCCTAGATCGCTGGCATCTACTTTTGTCAAGTGTTTTAATTGTTTGGGCCACCGAATCTGGGTATGTGTTCACCTTTCTGCACTCCTTCCTGGATGTTATTACTTCTATAACTATCGAATTATTCACCATTAGCTGACAATTACAAGTGCCAAGAGATTTTTTTATAACCACAACTAGCAGAAGTAGTCATACCAAACATCCAAACACTTTTTTATGAGCCAAACTATTATTGGCAAAATGTACTTAAGGTATCAAAAGAAATGTAGTTATTCTGCAGAATTCATCAGTTATATGGATTAATAATACTGATGCAGATGTCCAAGGCTGAGTTTAATGTGGCTGGGGCTGGCCTTAAAGGGTGAGGAGCTAAAATGACCTGATGACTTGTTTCAGACTATGAACTGAGGGGAGGCGCCAAGGTCCAGTATAAGATAAATAAGGACTATTCCCAACAATAAATTATGTTAAGCTATGTAAGACATTCCTTGTAACAAAAGTATCATTCTGAGTTAAAATCCTTCTCATTCTATATCTCTCTCTGAAAGAAATAAAAAGACCACATTGCAAAATAAAGCTCACAGTTTTCATTACTTAAACTGATTACTTCAATCATTGGATTGCATAAATAGTAAATCAGTGCAGAGTAAAGGTATTTAATCCCAGAAAACAAGTCAGCCAGTATAAGAGAAGAGATACACCACATTAAATATGAATAATGGATGATTTGATGACAAAATGCAATGGCAAGACTTACAAACACAATTTGTTTAGTGTTAGTTTGAATTGTGATCCTGCAACCAAACTATGTAAACATCTTTTGGGTGCATCATTAATTAAATCCAGGCAGCTAGAACAAGTAAACAGGAACTGTAATATAGATTGAAACATGTTTATTTAAATAATAAAAACAACATTTTCTGATTTCATGTAAACAGTGTCAAACATGAAGAAAACATTGGGAACACTATGTTATGTTGTTTCATATTTGAGAGCTCACACTTAAAAAGTCACAAGAAATGTAAAAATATATATAAATAAATATAAATTTATGAAACTTATAACCCTTTAGCACATACTGAAGTCTGACTGTCATGAAAATCAATGTTACAACCTGGTCAGGAAATGACCTCAAATCCATAATGACTTTTTCTTATTTGTGTCACTTTCCAGCTTTGTAATCCGAGCTATAGAATACAAGTGTCAATAAATTATTGTACTGGCAGATTTCTTTATTCTTTGTATTGATCAGATATTTTAACCATATCACATTAGTAATAGTAATATCACTTTCTCACTTAGTAGTATGCATGAATGTTATCACAAGTGGGTCTCATGTATATTGCACCTTCACAGCAGAGGATCTGTTGTAGAGTTGTTGACATCCAGACATCCTGCTCAAAGGAGGTGATGGGTGGTCATAACTTTACTTAGAGTGGGAAAGGGGTCAAGAGTAAGCTGGACGGAGGGTATAGGTATATATATATGGTGGGCTGTGGAATGTTCTTTGTTTGAGAGTTTGTGTGTATAAAAGAGTTCAGGGCGGCAGCCATCGTCAGAGATCACCCTAGTGTTTGGTTGGGATGTTTCTCTCCACATTGCAATGTGTTTATTAAACTCACTTCAGAAGATGCTCTCTTGGGGTTTTGCAGGTTATTGTTAAAATTTCCACAACATTATTTATCCATTCTTTTTTTCTATAATAAAGTACATTCCACATTTTAAAACTTTTAACTAGTATGAATTCTCATGTGCCTTTTCAAGTGAATCATCTGAACAAAACTTTTCCCGCAATTGCTACAGGAATGTGGCTTCTCAGAGGTGTGAATTCTCATGTGAGTTTTCAAATTTGTCATGTCACTGAATCTCTTTCCACAGGTGTTACAAGGGTGGGGCTTCTCACCTGTATGAATTCGTATATGTTTTTTGAATCCTGATGAGTCGCTAAATCTTTTCCCACAGGTGCTACAAGAATATGGCTTCTCACCTGTGTGAATTCTCATGTGGGTTTTCAAGGATGCCATTTGACTGAAGCTTTTACCACAGGTAATGCAAGAATGTGGCTTCTCACCGGTGTGAATTTTCATATGAGGTTCCAGTCCTGATTTCTGAGTGAATCGTTTTCCACAAGTGTTGCAACAATATGGCTTCTCACCTGTGTGAATTCTAATGTGGGCTTTGAAGGCTGACAAGACACTAAAGTTTTTTCCACATGTGCTACAAGGATATGGCTTTTCACCTGTGTGGACTCTCATATGAGTTTTCAAGTTTATCATCTGACTGAATCCTTTTCCACAGATACTACAAAAATGCGGCTTCTCACCGGTGTGAATTCTTACATGTTTTGTCAAGTGACATTCATACTGAAAAGTTTTCCCGCAAGTGTCACATTTTAGAGACTTTTTACTTTTGTCAGTTTTACACTGATTCTCTGACGCTGGAGAGTTGTCTACACTGTTGCTGTTCTTCAGCTCTCGTTTTCTAGTTGATTCTGATTCCACATGCTCATTTTCTCCCTGATCCCGGCTCTCTGGTGCAGGAGAGTTGTGAGAAAGGAGCTGGTCACTGTTTGGCGCAGGTTTACTTTCATCGTAAGTCACCATAAAGGTATCAGTCTCCTCCTTCAGTAAAAGCTGCTCTCCTTCCTCACTGGTGCAAAGTTCCTCTGGTTCCTCTTTAATCTGTGGATGTTCTGGGTCCTCCTGGTCCAAACTGGAGTTTGTCTCCTGGTTGCACACCTGCTGGTCATGCAGATCCTCTTGCTTACAGACACACTGTTGCGCAAGGTCTGAAGGGACAAGTGGACAAAAATATATTCTAATTTTAACCATTAGCAGTACTTTAATGGCTGTGAACAGTTAACATGTTGCTCACATGTACCGCTGAAATTTAGAGTGTACAAATGTGACAAATGATTTGGACACTGAAGCAAATTTTTGAGCTCAACAAAGTATTTGGATCTTAGTGATACTAAATATGTATAAATTTAAAAGATATTGGTTTTCTTCCAATATAATTTAGTTTGGTGCAGTGTGGTACAGTTATAAGGCACATTACGGCACAACTGCTTTGCTGGCTCTGACCTCTTGTATGGTGGTAAACTTATTGACTGCACAGGTCCAAACACCATGAAAAACACTCTTCTCATATCGTCAACTTCATTTTAGAAATTCTGACTTAAATATTACAAAAAGAGAATCTTAGTATTTATCCATACTTATCTAGACCTTGGAAGTGATCAAATTAATTTTCACACATTTCCATTCTACAGAGAAATAACTTAACGATCTTTAACTTAAACTGATGACAAAAAAAGAAACTTCTGCTGTTGGGTTTGTGTCTCTGTAGGGGTGCAGATTTTATTTTAAACAATTACTATTTCTATTTTTGCAAAGCCGTTACCGTTACTAACAAGAAAATGCGGGACAGACGCGTTACTATTTTTCAGCACATACAGTTGAATCTGTCTTCATCTAACCGGGATCGCGCAGGTGCTGCAGATTGGCTGAGGAAAAAAAGTAGTCATGGTAAACCAATCACATGACCAATTTAAGATGATGATAGCAACAAGATGCTATGCCAACCCAAGAGTGTCCATTTTTGTGTTAAAAGTGGGGACTTCAAACTATATACCAGTTTTTAAATTGTTGATATGCAACGTAAAACCAGAATTATGATAAAAAAATATACACAATGTTTTTCCCTGAATACTATCGTCACGTTTACTGTCTAAGGACAGCGCTAGCAAGCACGCTCTGCGTGCGACCAAAAAACAAGACAAAACAAAAAACATCCCTTTCCTGTTGGTGGAAAAATGTACAATGTTGACCAATCAAAAAATGATATGGCAACATTGCATTTGGTTGTTTAGGAAGAGTTTTAGGAGTGATGGTGGTGAGAGAGAGAGAGAGAGAGAGAGAGAGAGAGAGAGAGTTTTGAGATGTGAGAGATTTGTGACGTTTAGTGTGTTTGGAGTGTAGTTAGTGTGTAGTGTAGATGATTGTTTTGTTTTGTGTGTCAGAACAATGAGGTGAGTGCTGAATGTCACCAAAGGCAGACTGCAGTGTAAGCGCTGTCTCCAGGTGAAAAACAGGAGGAGTGATACACCTCTTGCTGTCAGGCCTGCAGGTATCAGGCTGTGATGTGCTCCTCTGTCTTATAGTGGATAGAAATGATTTTTGGAGTGGCACAAATAATTTTTGTGGCATCTTATTTGATGCAGAACACCTGATTGTTCTGTAAATGGGTTTAAAATGGTTATTAAAAAAGCGCCTTGGCTGCATTTTTAGGTAAATAGTTGCATATAACTTTGTTGTTTGCAAAACTTGTGCATAAGTTTTTAAAAGTTACAATTTATATTTGCATTTAAGTAATGAAAATTATTCGTTAAACATGTTTGTGGCTGTTACAGTAGAAAGTATAACTTTTTCCTACTCTGATTTGATGTTTTTGTCTGATTTCAGATCAACTGTGTTAACACAATATATCAAAGTAAAAACTCTAACTTCAAATTCAGACATGTGAGGTTGTGCTGAAAAGAATGATTCCAAACAAGGGAAGCTAAACACTTTTTAAAGGTCAAATGCAGAGGTAAAATCAAAAGTAGTCAAAATCGACCAATTATACCCTGGACCCCAGAGGTTAAGCAGTTTTTAAAGTAACACAATAGTTACTTTTCCTAGTAATTAGTTACATTTATAATATTGTAACTTAGTTACTAATTCAGTTATTTTTTGAAGAAGAAACTAGTAACTATAATTAATTACTTTTTCATAGTAACTTGCCCAAATGATGGTTAAATGATGGAAAAAAATTGTGAAGTGGTAGAAATGCACTTATGTAAATTAAAACACAAAATTCAAACACCAGGTAATAATTAAAAATGGCAGTAAAAGTAAAAAAGAACCACTGCAGAAGGAAAAGAAACACGGCCCTTAGTAATGTTTTAATGTTTTCTTTTCTCAGAAATTCCTAAAGTTTTCATACATTTCATGAGGGAACAAATGCATGAGTTATAAAAATTTGGGGTTGTTTGCACAGCAGAAACTGTTTATGAGGGAGAAGAGCCATAACTAACAGAAATGTACAGCAATGACTCAGTGTTTCTGCAATTCCGACAGACTTAGATGTCTTCCTCTGGTAAAACTATCAGACGGTCACATCAGTTCATGTAAATGGGTAAACGTCTAAGGTTAGTTAGAGTTCCACAGGGCTCCATGTTGGGACCAATTATACGTTATACATGCTTCCCTGAGGCAGTGTAATAGTAGACCTGATAGGACAGAACACAGAACTGAAGTTTCAGAAACCACAACATGTCCCAGTAGAACTTTTATTCAGATTCAGTAAATTAAGCAGATTAGCTGTTTGTTCTGAATCAAGATCTTCAGGATTTGTAGTTAAAAGGTCAGCAGCTCACCTAAAGATGTAAACACATATTCATTATGATGTGATATCTTTTGCTGCTGTGAATATGTGTGTGTGATTTTACTGTGGTTACCGAGCACCTTAGGCACAAACATCTCTTTTACTCTCTAAACTCTTTGTGTTCTCATCCAACAGACTTCACTGTTTAGTTTTTGCAATTTAGACTTTAAAGTAACTTTCAAGTTGATGATTTGGGTTCATTAAACTAAACTTAAGTGCTGCATTCAGATTGGATAAAATGCTGCAGTGAAACCAAACTCATCAGTCTGAGAATTTCACCCAGTTTCTCCTTTGATCTATACAAAATGTACATTTACTGTTCAATGTTAACAGTTAAGAAAAGAGGTGCATTAATTGTACTTATTGCAGTTGGTCCTTATATTCCTGCTGTGCTAATAAAAATAAATGTTACTTCATTATTTTTAAGGCCAGTTTAGCATACCTTTACTGTATGTCTTTATTTCAGGTTTCCAGATGGTGTCCAGCAGTCTGAGCCGCTCTGCTCCGGTCCAGATGATGATGCCTTCGGCCTCCTGCTTCACTACAAGCTGCTCTCCCTCCTCTTGTTGCTCTTTAATCTGTGGAAGCTCTGGGTCCTGTGGGTCCAGAGTGGACTTCCTCTCCTGGTTACAGACCTGCTGGTCATCCAGACCCTCTCCCTTCTTACAGTTCATGTTGCTGTTGGTTGTCTAAAGGAGCAAATGAACACAAGAAAAAGATCTATGTGATTATAGAAGAACACGCGTGAGTAAATATATCTCAGCAAGACTATGAATATGTCGCTCACATAAAAACTGCTTTCAGCAGCTTGCTTATTGATAAGAGACACCTGCCACAGCAGGAAGTGCTGCATGTTTGATCTAGCAGATTGTTAAACGCCGAATGCCTTACTTGATGCCACCTCACACTGATTTCAGAGCATGCTGCTCATATGTGAGTAAAATTTTCAGTATTCAGGTGTGACAAATGTTGCATGATCATCATGTGAAACATTCCCGAGTTCTGACGCTCTTATCAGCAAAGTTCAGAGTACAAAACATTCAGGTACCTGAATTGAGACTGTTGCAAGTTAAAATGACAACAGAAACTGCGCAACTTAAAATGTATATTTAGATCAAGTTAAAACATTTTGACTCTCACATGACTAAATAGGGGGGAAAAAACGTTTCCCAAACCCAAATCAGACTTCCTCCTCCACAAATAAAACAGGCTGAAGATAAACAATAATCTGCATTTTATTTTTGCCGAGGAAAATGTTTCTGACTGTTTGCCTGTGATCAGTTTAGCTCCACAATTAAAAACTGTTTCACTTTATCCTGTGCAAGTCTCTCCCTCCTAATGTCATCATACTCTCAGATTTGCAAACGGAAACAGAAAACCAAAGAAGCTTTTGGTACTACCATCTGAGAGACTTCGAGCAAGATTTCAATTTCAGCATTTTTGTTTGAGTTGAGGCCGCTCAATTATAGTGAAGCTTAGAAATATTTGGTCAATGTTGTAATACTGTCGTATTTTACACCATTGTTTAAAATCTTAATTTCTTTAAACCAAAGATGTGAAGATGGTGGGGACAGAATCATCTGATTAGGGGGTGTATTTGACCTTAAAGCACATTTTAAAGGAAACCGCTGAGCCCTGCAAGCTTTTCAGATGAACTGATGCTCTAGTAACTGGTGAAGGCTGGCGTGGACTCTGACCTGGCGGAGTGGATCCTGGACTACCTCACAAACCGACCGCAGTTTGTGAGAGCCCGGGACAGTGTGTCCGACATCCTGACCTGCAGTGTGGGGGTGCCCCAGGGGACTGTCCTGGCCCCCTTCCTCTTCACCCTCTACACTGCAGACTTCAGACACAACACGGACGGCTGTGTTCTACAGAAGTTCTCTGACGACTCTGCGATTGTCAGGCTCATCAAGGATGAAGATGACGCAGAGTATAGGAGACTGACACAGGACTTTGTGGACTGGTGTCAGTGGAACCATCTCCTCATCAACGCAGGGAAGACCAAGGAGATGGTGGTGGATTTCCGCAGACGTCGGTCTACTCCCCCCTCGCCAGTGAACATCCAGGGAATAGACATTGAGAGAGTGGACTCTTATAAGTACCTGGGTGTTCATCTGAAC
>VOQK01027519.1:9998-22528 GCA_015052645.1 Benitochromis conjunctus
TAACAAAAATGAAAAGTAAGAGAGGGGTGAAGAATAAAATGTGTGAATGCCTGTGAATCACAAGGTCTACCAGCATAAATTTGAAAATGACTGTAGTCTCACAGACTCCCACTCATGCCATGGTTGGGGAAGTGGATCCCACACCTCTGATATGAAGGCATTAACACTCATAGTGCAATAATATCACTTAGTTTCAAGCTTAAGCTCTTTAAAGTACATCACAGATGTACAAATGTAAATGTATTCTAAATGCTGCTTGCTTGATGATGCTCTCTGCTGGCCCGGACCCAACATGATTTTTCTTGTTAATTACATTTGCAAAAATTGGGGACTTGAAGAAAATGTCATTAGGCATTCAGTGGCATTTTACTGATAGCAGGAAGTAGTGCTAAAGAGTGTGAAGGAAAAAGACAAAAATACATTAATGTAGCTCCATCAGCTGCTTCGCAAAGGTTTAGTGATGGTTTAATAAACAAATTCACACGTTAATACTGTAATTGACGCTTTTGGAAGATTAACCAATGCCATCATTATTTCTGTCTTAGCCAGTAAAAAAATATATACACTTAAACAGGTAAAAAATGCTGATAAGACTACTCAAACCAATAAAAGATGTAATTTATAATCTCCAGGTAGTTTAATTTTACAGTCTGATAGACTGATAGATATTTGACAGACATGTATTAGATTTACAGCATAACAACACCTTTACAGGCCTTAGCACAGCCTGAGATGCCCCAGCAGAGATTTGTTTTGAAATTCAAAGGTGGAGGCAACAGAGGCTTTGAGCCTTTAGAGTCCGGGCGCTCCAGCACAGGAACAAGCTGTCTGAGGAGATCAGACACAGTAGCTCTTTGTCTTATTGTACGTTTTAAGTTTTGAGTTGTCAAAGTGTGTTATATGTTTAATCTCTTTTTTGATACAATAATGTAACTCCACTTTTTATTTCAACTTCAACACTGTGGTTATTTCTTTGTTTGGTTTACTGTTATGTAAATACAACTAGTATTTCTTTGACATTATCATCATCTATAGGGATTAAAACAGGAGTATAGATAACTTTGCATTAAAAATAATACTAGTGTCTATTCATTTTTTGTACATTAATGTCATTTAAAAGATACCAGATATGATATACTCTTTTTTTTGTCTTCACTATCAATCTGCAACAGGTGTTGAAAAGTGGCAGCCAGGTTGTGATCAGGGTGGTCTTTTGCTAAGGCCAATACAGTATATAGAGATATCTTCTGATACTATTGAGACTGATGGAAAGTGGATGGCATGAGATTGCGCTCACATCTCATCCAATTTTTGAGTAAATTGCTTGTGTGATTTCAGAAGGTGGAACTGGTTGGTGCTTTCAGCTGGAGGTCTCTGAACTAAGATCTAATCATAGCTGGTAACAACACTACAGGAGTACAATAGGTTACAGTCAAAGTGTATTTTCAGCATGTACAGGTGCAATTAAACAGTAAGAAAGAGTGGGACTAATCAGTGCTGCGAGTGGGTACACAGCGGCTTGCACAGGCAGACCAGCAGTTCCAGGTGAGTGAGTCCTCTGTTGGTTTCATGGATCTAGTTCAACTAGACATCTGTGATGGGAAGGAATCACTGCCTGCCAACATTTTTGTAACCTAGCCTAGTTTTTCAAACTTTTTTTTATTCATGAAGGTGTTCAGCACAACATAAATACATAATCAACTAGATCAAGTTGAGGTTACGTAAGGCTGAAAATTCCCCCCATGCATGAATTGTTAAGAATTGTATCCAAATTATTTTGGGATATTTTACTTGAGAACGTCAATCCAATGTCTTT
This sequence comes from Benitochromis conjunctus, assembly GCA_015052645.1. Taxonomy (NCBI): domain Eukaryota; kingdom Metazoa; phylum Chordata; class Actinopteri; order Cichliformes; family Cichlidae; genus Benitochromis; species Benitochromis conjunctus. The sequence goes on from VOQK01027519.1 coordinate 11,815, forward strand.
TCATTATATTATTCTAATATGCATTTATGAACATATGATGCAAAATGTTCCATTAGGCTATATCTAAAAATTCCAGGAGCCTGAGCTGGATCGACTGCATCTGGACGGCAGATGTTTAGGTTTTGTTTTTGCAGACTATTATTTTCAGAAGTTATTGTTTAAAAAAGACATTTAACGTTTATTCTTGGTCTCGGAAACTTCGACTTTGTGGTGATTGCATTAAATTCCTAACTACTTTTAAAAGATGTTTGCAGAAAATTACATGTGCTGTAGTGCTGTAGTAAAATAACATTTGAAAACACTGATCATAGAATAAAAAGGAGAATACTGTGACTTCGCAGTATCAGAATTCTAATACTAATGCTAAAGTTTTTGAGGATATATCAGTATGATAAATATGAGTATATAAGTATTAATAAATATGTAATTTCTACCTCTCATAAGTCATATTTAGCAATGGAGGATAACAATTCTCACCTCTTCTTTAGACCTGAAAAGCTATTCAAAGAGCAGGGCGGTGCATTTCCTCAAATTTCCCTGTCAAATATACAGCTTATGTATCATGACTGTAAAAATCTGACTTATGTCTATCATTTACAGCCTACAGTTGTTACTCTGAGCGAGCTGAAAAGCAGGTGTTGGAGGGCTGAAACCTGCGTAGGAGGTGCCAAATTCTATCAATGTTGCCATAATTCCCAGTGGCTGCCCACAGAGCCCAATAAAGGTCACTGCTTAGTTAAAGGCCTATTATTTCAGAAAAAGCTCTTGTCAGTGAATTCCCCATGTGACTGTGTGAATGTGAGGGAGAAAGCCCATCCTGCCCTGCTGTAGATATCTATTAATGCTACCAGGGTTCCAGACGGTCACTGGTAGCGTTCGATAAGTCCAGCAAGTTATTTAATTCCCACCTGAGGTAGAATGAATTAATTAAAATGCGGTGAGCCGACCGTGCACATCTATTAAATTAGAAAAAAGAGGGAAAGTTTTGTGTGGTGTTGAATGAGTGCAAATTGAAATGTTGAATTGTGGCACTGCAATAACTGAAAGTCATACTTAATGTATGTAATTAAGTTCAAAACAAATTTAGCTAATATTATCGAGAGAATTGGGATAATTGTTAGTTTAGGAGAAGCACTGTTTGCTACGAATAGCAATTAACTAAAAAGTGTGTTTGTGCCTGTTTGTGCGTGTGTGTGTGTGTTATTATGAGTTTAATGGGTGAAACTTTTAAACTAATGTAATCATTTAAAGTAAAGTATTACAGCACATTCGTTTACAGTTTAATAAGTGCCCAGGGGACTGTTTTTGCATGTTGTACCCAGTTTTCTCCCAGTGTTACCATTCCAGCAAAACACCAAAGACACCTGAAAACAGGAGTTCCCCTGATATAAAGTGTAGAGGCACGAGAGCATATGTGCCTTCGAGCTTTTGGCTTTAAAATTGTCATCAGGAATAACTGCATGTGCTTACAAAGCAACAGATAATGATACCAGGTGTGCCATCTGATTCCTCAATTCGGCTCTGTGTCCACAGACAGTGGATTTTGCACCAGACGTGCCCATGACCCAATTTTTAGAGCACTTCTCAAGTGTTTATTTTTGTCTGGTTACAAAACGTTCATGTCTTGAGTATGGTCATGTTCGTAAAAATCACACTTTTCAACTCAGAGTGCCAAGAGTGCAGTGAGCTGTGCGCTGGAAATGCTGAGCTTCCAAGGATTTGTATAGAACAGAAAAATAAGCGCTGCTGGTGCAAAACCTCTGCCTGCAGACACAGATCCTTAGGGTGACAGTGTTATGTCCATTTTACTTATTATTTAAGTGAATCGTTAAAATGGTGTTACAGTATCAATATCTTCTGTAGTGCAACAAATTTGGAATTAATCAGAGTTTAAGACTCTTTATTTCAGGGCTTAATTATTGATATAGCTGTTAAGAGTGGTCATGGCTTATTTGTTAACCGCCATCATTTCAATCCGGAGGACAAGATGAAGAAATTTATTCAGCAGAACTCAAAATCATTCTTCTTCTCTCAAAATTTCTGCTTAAGAAAATCTCATTATACATCTGCTAGACACTGCAAATGGTTCAAATGTCTGTAGACACTCATAAAAAAAAAAAAAATTAAACAAATCTGGGTAATTACATTTACAACATATATAATCTCAGATTATTTTGTGTGGGAAGGTTTGTTATTAAAAAGAGAAATAATATTCTGTCACTCTGAAACTCTCTGAGTACTCATTTTTATTTACATTATGTGCGCAGAGTGATTTTCTTTCTTAATAAAAAGAATATCAGAGTTGTTCTTTGTTTTAAATGTAGTTTTATATCAAAGTAAAACAGGTAATATGATGTTGGGAGCACGGAGTGTTGCTATTTCTGGAGACAACGGCTGTTTGTTACTTTCTGACACCTTTGTTTGTTGCCAATGATTATGTCAACTGAAAGCCTGAGAATACGCTTTGGCAGTATAGCTACTCTGATAAAGTGATATTTAATGACACAAAATTTAGCTTGAAGACTTTTGACAAAGCCTGCCTTCTCTCGCAGTAAATCCAGCTCTTTCACCAGCGTCCCAAAACACAACAGAAAGTGTATACTCATCCTTTCGAAAACCCCTCCCTCACACAGCCCATCAATGCATATGCACATACTCGATTCCTGCGTGCAAATCACCATTTTCCTTGCCCAGACATTCGTGAAAACGAAAAGAGCAAGGCAAGCAGGGAGATTTTTCCACTCAAAACTCAATTCAGACAAGATGTGAGAAAAGTTGCATTCTGATGTGTTTCTGAGAGTGTCAGGAGAGCCACTGCCAGGAGAATGCGACACAGCAGGGCTGACAGCTCCATCATAAAGCTCCCCAGCCAGTCGTCAATCACTCAGCAAGGCTCCTGTCGGCCATGGCGCTCCAGAAGATGAGCAGGCGTGCAGAGACACACATACACAAACAAGCGTGGAGCACACAAACACCATGGCAGGAGATTTCCAACTAAGCCTGGCAGTCTTGGTACAGAACTTCAGTCAAATTGAACTTGTGACTCTTGCTATTAAACACACACGAGCCTCTGTACATCTCCCTATGACGCCGAGTCATACACCACCTTGAAATACTGTCCGCACACATCCACAACCACACACCAGGACAAATCTGCACACCACGATGAAAGCTTTCTCTCTCGGTTGTGATTACTCTTTCACCAGCATGCCTCCCATGGATATGTGGAAGTAATCAAGCTCAGAAAACAGTTTGGTCCAGAGCCTGAATCCAGTGCACTATGTGAAAAATCACAAAGCGATTGAAAAAGTACTTTCCAAGGGTAAAACAAAAGTAAGACTGCTAGAAGTGTTATTAAAAAAGATCTGGAATGGAAATTAAGTATAATGGATCTCTAAGGAATTCTGCTCTGCTGTGTTTATATGCGTTTTCTTTTCTGTCTCAAAAACAGTAATGTCTGTATGTGTGCACAGGGGCTGGGCTACTTTTTCATTATTTACAACAAGGAATTTAAATAATACGATTTAAATTAGGGAAATTTGGTCCATGGGGCACCTGCTGAACATAACAATAGAAAGCAAAACCGAGAAACTAGAAAAGAACAGATGTTGTGTTTTTCTCTTTTTTCCTGTGGAAAGATACAACTAGAGTTATGATAATTGTAATAGTTTTTTGATTATAAATTCAGTTACTGTAAAATGCAAATAGCTGATATGAATGTGACACCTCTTCTGCCATTTTATTTACTGTAATTTGTACTGGAATCTTTTATTTTAAAACAAAAATTACTTAAAGGAAACACTGAAGAGTCATGTCTCAGTCCAAGATACTTAAAGTTAGGCTCATGGGCTAGTGACCCTTGGTGACATTTTAAACAGCCTTGGACCGTGGCCTTTAAAAGCAGTCCACAGATCAATGGGTTATATTACAGTAGCTATTTCCTTTTTGATTAAAGGTCTGTGATTAACGTGTTTAATGTACCCACAATAAACATAACCATGCAATTATATATTTAAGAACCAAGACTAAATGTCCAACATGTATAGTTCTTGGTCAAATTACTGCAGAAAAGAAAAAAGCTTACACAACACTCTGGCATACATGAGAGAGGTCATTCTTCCTAAACTGCTCTCTCTCAGATATTTTGTGTCTGGTTACCCGTGTACGTTTGACAGAGTCATACCTTCCACAGGTGACAACCCCCCTAAAACCCCCAACCAGACACTCTAAATCTACACGTCTGTACACTCTGTCTGAACTGCTCTTCAGCACCTACGCATGGCAACACTCAGACCCTTTTCTCTCATCAAAATCCAGCAGTGTGTGGGCAACCCACTGGTTCTCTAGGAAAAACTCCAACACAGCAGCATTCAGCTAGGGGCTTGTAAGTATTCACGCATCCAAAGAGCAACAGCGGAAAAACAGACAGCCCAGTTTCAGTCAAGGTTTATGCTTCCTGAGCTTCTACATAGGTAAGCTCTCATGGGTTAAGCTCCACCTCTAGCTCTATTTCTCAGAAATATGACTTTTCAGGCCCTGAGGGGCTATTTTGGAGCAAGGGATTAGCGCACCAAGACTCACACAACACCTACCACCTATAGCTAACCTCAGGGTTCATAACAAGACCCCATGGGTATATGTTAGGTTCAGCAGGTCTCTGAATCCCCATTAGTGTGCCCTCCCTTTCACACCATACACCCTACCATGAGCTCTTAACCCCCAACAGCACAACTTCCAGGGGTCACAGGGCACATAAACAACAATGTCAGATGGTATCATCAATTCATTCTTGGATAAAAGTAAAAACCAAACTCCAAAATGTACATGCCAACTTTCGTCAAAAGATACTACCTCTCACATTTAACACTTCAAAAATACATATGTTTTGAATTTTTTTTTTTCCCCCAGAATGAAAGCAGCTTTGTAGAGAGGGAAACAAAATGTATTTTTCCAGGAGGAAAATTGGTTGGTGTATTTGACGATTCAACCAAGACTTTCATTAATTTACCCCAAACAACAATTTGTTTTCTGCTTAAGTGCCCGGGAGAGTGGACAAACTTTGCAGCCACAGTATAAATGAGATTCAGCTCTATTGATTCGTGTGGGTAAAGTGGGGTCACTGCAAAACAGAAAGAAAGGAAGACAAAAAAAAAGAGCAGGCACAACAGAGTTACAACAACAAATAATCATGACAAAATAACTACCTCGAGGATAATAGTGTACACTGAAGATAGCATTGCAGTGTCTTCATTAAGATAGGGTGAACAATAGGAGGCAGCTAGCTGTCAATAAGAGCATGTGGACATTAGATGAAATGCTTGTATAAAATCCATGAGGGACATTTTGATGAGTCAGTTTGTGTGGGTAAAAAAGGATCAAAACCAAAACTTCTTAATGATCTTCCATACTTTGCACTCAGCTTACAATATAGAAACCTCTCTGCTCTCAGCCTTCTTCACTGGGAAATCAAAAAGTTCCCCTAAATGTACGTCCAGTCTAAATTTCATTAGCTGCTCAGAATGAAACTCTAAATGTATATCTTGCCATTCTCTTGTGGCCCCAAGAGTGATGGACAGCATTCTGAATCCACTTCTCCGGGATTACCCTATTTCAGCTGTTTTTTAATTGAGTTTTAGAAAAGCTCAGTAGCCATGGCAGGATGATAGCAGGTCCTCTGAGGCTTCACCCACACTAAGCATGTGAAACTCATAGTCTTCAGTAAAAAGGTCATCTGGAAGTTAGAGTATTAATTACAACCAAAAGTCACCGGCCTCATGAGAGTCACCATTTTCCATATACACAATACTGGGTTTATTAGGGCCTGTGTTTCTTTGCAATTAACCTCAGAGTAATCTTTTAGAAGAATGATAATGAGCCAAGTGTCTGTCAAAAGTAATGAAGATCTTGAGCTTTCCACACTGACACATTGTGAATTTTTTTTTTTTTTAACACATTCAGCTCATTAGGAGCAGTATGGAAGAAAACTGTCTCATTCACACAAACTCCCCTCTTCACCTTTGTCCTCTCTTTACTGCTTCTGTGTCAGTCTTCGCACTGTTATTCCCTGTCCTGTCTATCCCAAACCAATTAGTAAAAAGTAGATAATATACTGAACTGGTATTAGTTCTAAATGAAAGTGAGGTCACAGTGACTATTGCACAAATGAAAGGAGAATACTCTCTGGGCTAAAAAGGGGTGCAGTGCACAAAATAATAATAAAAAATAAGTCTGTGAGAATGAAACTATCAGTTAACCAAGCAAGGGGCTACAGCCATTCAGTATTTCACTGGACCTGAACATGTAAATCCTCCAGCCAGGTGGGGCAATCTATCAGGAGTGATGTCGCAGAGAGATATGTAGTGGAGCTCAGCACTCAACACAATGACACCTGCTGGACTGAATGATGATTTTATTTTAAAATGCTTTCTCCGAACAAGTTTAAAATATAGCGAGAGAGAGCATACGTAACAGAACCTTGACCATCAGTAACCGTCATCAGAATCAAACCAACTCGCTTCATTTTATCATTGTCATGATTCAACAAGGCAGGTCTGTCTTCACTCACCTGCATGCAATTCTGGCTACTGGGGCTTCTAGTCTGTTCTTTACTCAACTTCCACTTTCCCCCACTGCCACAATTAATTCTGTCATCACTCTCATCCAATCAGGTTTTCTTTGGTTTGTTTGTTTTTTTCCCCCCCCCACTTTCTGTGAACCAATCAGCACTTTCTTTCACTTGCACCTGCAGCAATATGTCTGAAGTCTGCACCTAGACCTGCACCACACAGCTGCTTTGACTTTGCATACAATATGCACTATTCTGGGTGGACTGTACTCAGTTAACATAAAACTCACAATTGTAATTACTGGGTTTTGCATTCTGGGTCAATCAGGAGACTACTCAGCTGATAGTGCTGACTTTTTTTTTTGTACTTCAATTACTAATTTTCACATTCAAAAAGCTACATTTCTAATCTATTACATAATAATAATTGATCTTTCAGGACAGTATGTGACAATCACCTGCCAACATTTAGTACCTACATGACATGACCTTCATTTTCTTTCATTTATGACAAAAGTCACTAAGCTGAAACATTAGCATGCTTATCGAATGCTACACACACAATATTTGAACTACATGACTTTTGTTTAGCAGCATCAAAAAGCCAAATACTACTATTTCTACAGGGTTTTCCCTGAATATGAAAAAAAAAGTTACACAGACAAGAAATTTTTATTTCCCTTTAAGTGGGGGTTAATTTATCAAGCCCAAACATTTTTTTACTGTATGAAATGATCAAAAGTTGCAGAAAAACACATAAACCTCTAAAGACAGGAAACAGACTTAACTACATTTGAACCAGTCGTGCTTAGGTGTACAGTCACCCCCAAAGGCCCATTGTGATCCAAGAAAAGCCTTGTACGAGGAACACATCTGCTTCAAAGATGTATTTTTGAGAATAGACTTACAAGTCTAGCAGAGGCAGACAGATATCTAACTGGAGTAGAAACTGGATTTTAGCATTTAGTCTTTTGGCCTTTAATCGAGTAAAATGACAAAAGAAATAATAAATACTGATTTGTATGGCCACTCGGAGGCTGCAGGAAGAAGCTATAAATGTAACAGACATCTAACGAACTCATTACTGGATAAAGCAGACTTGTTTGCAAACAGTTGCATATTTACTCATACTAAGCATTACACCAACAACTAAGTAGTAAGAATGTCTTTCAGTTAGAGTTGATCAAAGTCAAATATTCATGCTGGACTGACTGCTCCTCTGGGAAGTGTCTGAATCTTTAGCTACTAAATGCCGCCGCCAGGTAGTCGCTGTTTGCATTTTGGTGCCAAGCATATAGTGCAAACCGACTTTTAGAGAAACCACCCAGGCTGCCAAACAATAAGACAAAATTTGGAATAAAATTCTATAAAGCTAATGTTAATTTCAATGAGCAAGCTCTTCAGTCTGCCACAATTTTTTCCTATCAATTGGTGTTAGTGTGACTACATCTTAAGAATACGGTATAAATTTTGGGTTAATGTACTCATGCGGTATGAAAAACATCTCCCTTATGTTATCCTGCCATTAATTACAGAGTAAAAAGTTTAAGGATATTATGAATTTATAGAGGCAGCTAAGGAAAAAAAAAAAAGCCCCACCACAGCAGAACCTGGCATGCTGTTTTAAGCGGTGAGTATGGTGACAACTATTCCTGAGAGCAGCATGATATTTAACCGCTTACCCATTTACTTACAGTCTCCATTAATAAAGCGTGCCCTACACAATCATTGTTGTGAAGTGATTTTGGAGAGGGACATTTTTCTAAAGGACGACTGTTCCAGGAAGAAATACTTAAAAAAAAAACCTCTTATCTCAGAAATGAATTTCTGCTTTTCTACTCTTAAGAGGTCTTTTTAAAAGCCCATTATTGGCTCTAAATGCACAGCTACAGTCAAGTCCACAAGTCCATTTTTGGACAATGATTTTTGTAATTTAGATTTGTACAACACTGCAGTAGATTTTAACTCGAACAATGAAGATGTGATTGAAGTAGAAACTTACAGCTTTAATCCAAGTGATTTAAAAAAAAAAGAAAAAAAAAAGAAAAGAATTACTCTAGGATATACAGTTATTTTTATACATAGCCCCCCATTTTCAGAGGCTCAAAAATAGTTAGACAACTGACTGACAATCAGATTTATGGCCAGGTGTGACCTGTTCCCTTGTTATTTCATTATAAATTAATCTCTCAACATAAAGAAATGCTGATGCAAGAAAAACTTCACAAAATCTAATCAAGTCAAGAACACGCTCAAGGAGGTGTATCATTGTCAAGGCCTTCATGAATGTAAATGCAGAGGGTTTACAAAGAGCTGCAAACCACTGGTTACACTCAACAAAAAGGCCAGATTAGAGCAGCTCATGATCAAACCTACCCCTAAAACCACACCCTAACCTTGCCCAGCATAGCAGAGGTAATATTATGGCATGGCTGCTACTGGAACTGGGTCACTAGTGTTTATTGATGATGTGACTGCTGATAGAAGAAGGATGATTAATTCTCAAGCATACGGGGCTCTCTGCTTAGATTCAGCCGAAAGCTGCAAAACTGATTAGACGGCACTTGACTGTGCAAATGAATAACGACCCAAAGCATACTGGAAAAGCAACCCAGGAGTTTTTTAAGGCAAATTGCCCTTGAGTTAAAGCTGAGAGTCTGCACTTGAATCACATCTCCGTCGTTTGATTTTAAATCCACTGTGGTCGTGTACAGAGAAAATAAAACAAACAAAAAACACAAAAATGTGTGACTGTCCAAATACTTATGGGCATGACTTTTTGATAGCAATATAAACAACGACTGGATGCAACTACAAATGTGACAAGAGACTGTGGGGATGAATACAAAGAGATTCTAATGACCAGTGTGATATTATAACAAAACTCTAAATGTTAACAAGAAATGTAAGTGTGCCTTAAATGTGGCAAGAATATGATTTTTCCACTTTGTCACCATTATTTACCAAACACTGATTTTCAGATGAAATCTTAGCATTAAACAGGCGCCGCTGCTTTACAAATAGTGTGACAAATGTAGGCGTAAGCCTCTTACCGTTCACTTGAAGAGTGTGGGTCTGAAACAGTTTCTCGTATCCATCAGCATAACAGGTGTAGTTGCCCATGTGGGTAGTGGTGACCTTGGTGAAGTACAGTGAACCGTCATCCCCAAAATCCTACCACACACAGAGGGAAAATAAATAAATAACAGCTTTTATCACTTACAGAGAGCTACCAGAAGCAGCAATTTTGGTTGAAGGCATTTACAGCTTGAAATGAATCATTTCAGTTGAAATGCAACAAGCCTGTGGCGTGCGGATGAGAATCGTTTAGAGAACAGGAAATTAAATCTACCACATGACAACCAAAAAGGCACATTGTGGTGCTAATGGCCATCAATCTAAGTCAAAAGTTGAAGCCATTTTGTGCCACAGAAAACAAGTGCGGAACTTAACTGTCAAAGTCACAGTTAAGAAGAATTGTTTTCAGTTTTTCCAATCAGTGGAAAGAGATCTGATGGAAAGGAGCTGAGGTGACAGATGATTACTGGATAAGTTACACATCCATCCATCCATCTATCGGTGGTGGGGCTATGCCAGATGTCATAAAAGTACACCCTGGACTCATGTTCACACCTACAGTCAGTTTAGATTAGAATCACAAATTAACCTAACCTCGTTCATATCTGTGGACTGTGGGAGCAAGGTCGAGTACCTACCACTGATACATGCAAATTCCACACAGAAATGCCCCAGAATGGATTCAAACCCACGACCTTCTTGCTGTGAGGTCTTAGTGCTAACAGGTGTTACCCACAAAAATCATAAACAAAAACAGTGAAATATTAAAAATAACAAAAGCTACTCAACGGTAACCGACCTTGAAAAAGTCAAAACACTTACACTTAGTGTCCATGCATGTTCCACAAATACACGAAGCAATGCTCATGTGGATTATTGCAAGCAAAACCAAACCAAAAGCTACCCATGAAAGCCAACTGAAACATGATTAATTCATGCTGTGTTGTGGTTTTTAAGCCAGAGAACAGAAGAAAAAAAATGGTGCCGGACATGGAGGCACAGCGAGCAGAGGAATAAATTGTTCAAGCTGCAGCACAGAAAGAAGCCCCCAAAGCTAATGAGCCCATTGAT
>VOQK01027519.1:43359-56615 GCA_015052645.1 Benitochromis conjunctus
AGCAGCTGTGCACCAGCCCACTCAGATTTAAAAAAAAAAAAAGGCAAAGAAAAGAATTAGAAGCGTGTTTCATTATATAGCTGCTTTCTACCTGTGCACAGACAGAACACCATCAGCAGTAATAAAATAGATTAGCCACGCTCGGTAAAACCGATCGACTTGTGTTTTTTAGTAAGTTCAATATACTATAAAAAATAATGCTTTTCCAATTAGCGTTTATGTTGCATGATTGTGAGCATCAGGTCAAAATACAGTATGCAGCACGGTGATCTACCTGAAATATATATTTTTGGGAGTCTGGGTTGTCTTCCCAGCAGAATGACCAGGCGTCCCCTTCGTCTCAAGACACGGTATAATGGACATGTCCTACGTTCTGCTTTCAAAAGTCAGCTCTCTAAAACAGACTTTTTTCCCTCAAATCTGGCTTTCATTAAATGGCAAAGAAGAGTGACTACTGTCACCATGACAATCTTCCTGCCACCAAAACCTAACCAGTCTGGGTTTGCACACTTTTCTATCTGGGGTGTATCAGGAAAAGGTGATTCTGTTTTCCCTGCTTCTCCCCCCCCAGAGTTATTTATAAAGAATAATGTGACGTGATAAGGTATATGCAAGTCATACATGTAAACATTTCAAAACTCTCAACATTAGTGGTATGTACCACATTGCTTTCTTAGGATTTGGGGATACTGCCTTTCGTGGTAATTTTGAGAGTCAGACACTTCATTTTCTGAATTCTGGTGAAATTTTATGCACCAATTTATCAATTTCCCACACCAAGTTATATCAGTAAGGCTCAAGTATTACATACAAGCATTTGTGCTGTAGATGACATTTTCCCATTTGATATCGTCTCTGCTGAGTCAACCCTGTTACACACTCCCTCTTCTTTTGTGAAATAAATTGATAAATATAAACAAACAATGTGAGCTTGTTTAAACACCTTACTTGTCCGTGATGAGATGAATTTTAATTTAATATTCACATATTTCTACTTGAGCAATATGCTCATCTCCCTAGTGTTACTGACGCTGACTGAAAACTAGAAGGCCACCCAACATTACCTTGAAGTTAGTTAGCAAACTAGCAAAGTCACATTTAAACTCAAAGAAAAAGATCTACTGTAGTAGATCATATGTCACTTGGTTTTAAGTTGCAATAGCAAAAAAGATGGATGTAGGTTTCAGGTTTGAAAAGTGAGGCCCGAATGGAAGTGACTTGAAAGACTTGCAAAAAGACTTCCAGTTGTATAGAGTTCAAAACGACACTTGGCTCCCTTGCTCCGTGACCTCTGTAAAGAATCAGAAAGGAGGATGTCCTCATTTACCAACCACCTGTCATTCACAAGTCATTACCCAATGAGCGTAAGGTTCCATAGTCAGGTCCATCCTTCACTTGTCAGATCCAGTTTCAAAAGATCAAAATACCAATGTCTGATATCATGGTTGCCACCTCTATCTGTTATACTGCCTATGGTTTTAACCTTTTACTCCTTAAACACACAGGAGTAGCACTTGAAGCTCTTTTCTGAATTGAGCGGTTTTTGTCATGTTTCAGGCCTGCTTATAGAAAAAAATGACTCAGTTTTCATCAAATGTTAGTGATAAAATATCTTAACACTGGCTCCGCTTTCTGATTCCTCCATGGTTAGAAAAATGGATTTTTATATACATGACTACTTCACTGCTTCTCAACTTGAAGGAATGGAGGTGCGTTGGGGTGTTAGCTCTCTGGTCAGTATCTAGACGTAAGACACTTTACACCACACTAGAGTTATTATCACCTCTCTCTACTGACTTTATGGCTGTTATCTCCTGGTTAGATAAGTACATTTACATAGAAATTAGGGGAACTAAATTTTTCAGTCAAGTTGTTAAGTCTCTAGAGATGGTGGGGTTTTTTTTATCGCCATTTCTTTCTGAGCTGTGGGCCTAGCTTGAAAGGATGGAAGCATTTAGGAGAGAGAAACAGGTTTGGAGATGAATAAAGTGAAGAAGACACGAGCTGAGTACTACCATGACCTCCAGGTATGTAATGCACGTCGGTAAACCAAGTATTCAATATTGAGTGTTAGGTGAACAGAGTTGAATTCCTTTGAGCAATCTGATACTGCCCACATGGGATGGAATAAAAACTGACAAAAATCTTTTTTGCTTTATATGTATTTATATCTCAAACTGCGATATACGCAGGAAAGTGAGTATGTTACATGAGAAACTTTACCACTGAAAGTATTGTGGATTTATCTTTGTTTATTTTCCATAACAATATACTCAGAAATCCTAAGTTTTTGACATAGACACATTACTTCAGCTGTGCTAAGCATATTGTTTATTGATTGCCTCTGTAACTATTAACATCAATATAGAAGCAATTTCCAGTAAAGCGTCTTAAAAAATGACTTATCCAAAGATTAATTCTACACTTGGATAATTATGCGCTGTTGCTAAATAGGAACATAAAGTGGCACGCAAGGATAAAAAAAATGAAAAGGTCTAAAAGAGGAATAAGGCAGGTTGAAAGAAACTCCATCACAGCGGGGGAGATTTACTCACATTAAATATCCTATCTCCTTGTGAGCAGTTAAGCTGGAAGCTTGAGAAAAAAAAAAATCCTCTGAAACCTAAAAAAGGAAGAGACAGAGCAACTCAACTCTTCAAAGAAACCTCGCCCCAGATTGAATGGGGTTCTGTGTTTCTGTGACTTGCCAGAAGGGCTTTCTCTCCCACACATTCATGTATGATGTGAAATCCAGCAGACTAGATGAGACTCTTGCACTTTGCCATTTGCTCCCGTGACTTTTTTTGGTCTCCTCTAGGAAATGCGTCAAATACAAAGGCCTGATAAGATGAAGGTTGATTATGAATTCTCTCCCACTGCTAAATGTGTCAAGCCAGCCAAATGTCAGAGGATATTCTGTCAGAGGATATTGAGCTGACTGAAAATGTCAGACGGGGAGGAACCGTGAATAGGAAGGAAACAAAAGACAGAAACTGGTTCACATGTGTTAGTGTGACTCAGATATCATACAGCACCTGTCATCTTTATGCTGCCTAATGATGGGGATTTGGTTTGAACTGCTGTTTCTAAGAAGTTGTGACCTGCTTTCTTTTGAACCATTTCCACTTTGAACTTCTTCAATGGTACAATGCTGCTGGCAACAATCTGCAGGTCTCAGTGAGTAAACTTTGGCAAGACATCAAATATTTCTCGAGGTTTCCCACCATCATAACTTTGTGATGGCCAAAAGAACAGAAACACGCTGTCAGTTCAAATGTTAATAACAACTTAGTTCCTTCTCAGATTTCAAAGAAAATCACAATCAAAGCCTAATTAAACACATATTTCTCTCATGAAGACCAAAAGTTTAACACATCTTTAAACACATTGCTTACATTTTCCCAGATCCTTCTGTCTCAGGAAAACAGGGCCATCACAGGTGACCCCTTGCACCCTGCTCACCACCTTTTTGACTCGCTGCCCTCTGGTCAATCACGTCCCACACCTCCAGACTCATAAACAAGTTCTTCCCCTGGGCCATTCGGACTTTCAATAAACACTATCCCCGCACACCCCACCCCTGCCCGCCCACCTCACCAACCTCAGCCATTGTCTGAGAACCTAGACTAAGTTTCTGCTTTGCACTACTTGTTCTCTAATGTGTGCCTTTTCTTATTTTTGTATATATTTCTTTTGTTTTGTATTTATATCCCTCTTGATTGTATACATTTCTTGTGTTTGCCATTTATTCCTGCTGTCTATCACTTATATTTTATTCCGGCATAGTTGTACATGTACAAGGACAATAAAGAGCTATTCTATTCTATTATGCTATTAAAGGAAGAATAAATAAGAAACAGCATCAGTATCAATGAAATATGAGAATGCACATTAATTATGCCATGACATCTGAAAGATTTTGTTTCCATGGTTTCAATTTACTCTCCGTTTTCTGTTACTCATAATTACGCACTACTTTCCAAATCAACTAACGAACAACTGGGTAAAAAGAACGTCAAGATCTTTGTCGTAATGTTTACACACTGGGACAATATGAACAACCAACTTTAAATATAGTTTTTTTTAAAAAGACAAGACCTATTATTGAGTATTGACTAAAACTGAATAAAATATAATTTCTGTCACATCTGATGTATATTTTGCTGATCACTGTAAACAGACAATGGGAGTAACAAAACTGCATACTCACCAAAGGCTGTGTAAAACTCCTCTTTTGTAAGGCGCTCATCATCGTTCACGTCGTTGTACTTCAGCAGGTCAAACAATGTGCATTCAGAGATGTCCTTGGATAGACCTTCTTGCTTGATGACCTTCAATGAGAATACATCAATATTTGGTTAAAGAAGGTTAAGAGCATTTTTTTTTATTTTTTTTTATTGCGTGTGTGTGTTTTTTAGTACTGTTCGAGAAATTACAATAAAATAAAACCTCCATGCAATTAATTCTGTCACTAAATAAATCAGCCAGATGTTGACTAAAAACATTTTTGTTTTCCACCAAAGGATTTGATGTCTCTTAAAGTAAACCACAGCAGTGATGGCACCGCTTACTCAATCTACAGTGAGTAATCAACACAGCGATGTGTTAAACCTACGCAGAGAACTGTAGGTTTAACACATCTCTGTGTAGGTTTAAACTTGCTGTCTGCTCAAAGCCCTACCCACCAGACAAGTATACCCTAACAGCTGAACACAGCAGAGGGACAGGAGTCCAGTTGCCTTTAAGTTCACTTTAAGTGGAATGAGGCAAATAAAGGTTATTATGGATTGTCTGTGTAGGTTCTCAGTCATCCAGTTTCTTAAAGACGTTTCATCCGAGAAGCTTCTTCAGTTCTAAGACCAAAGTGGAGAGTCCCGGGTATTTAAGCCCTAGTGGGAGTTGTCCCTTAAGATGGTTGGTTCACCCACTATTGATCATGCGCCTCATCACATGAGCCAAGGTCATCAGCAGCGGTTCAGGTGAAACATTGTGAGACCTTGCCTCACCCAATCATGTGACCTATTGAGATCAACTGATGCAAGATGTGAGTGGGCGGTAAGATTATTATGGATTTTTTTTTTCCACTGATGAGAAAAATGTGTTTACCCCAGGTTTAAACCCAAGAAACAATAGGTGTTACTTGGATTATATTTGTCATTGCAAAATGAATAATTAAGTACTGCATATATGTAATCGCCATGAAAACACTTTCACTAAAACTGGAATGCACTGGCTGGAATGCAAAATCGAAACCATCAGGTACTACCTCAGGTCAATTAAGTTTTTTTATGTTAACTTAAAATATATATATATATATAATTTTATTTGCATTTACTGTTTGACAAGTTGTGTGGCTAGCATTGTCACCTCACAGCAACAGGATGATGGGTTTGAATCCACCTCTGTGATGGAATGGTGACCTGTCCAGCATGAACCCTACTGGATGTTTGACAAATGATGCACGAAAAAGGAAGTCATGGCTCAGATATCAACTATATTCTCCAATTTTCCACTCGCTATACCGAAGCCCAAGCACAAGAATTTTAAGGCTGCTACCAATGTTTATATTTAGTGACTTGAACATTTTGCACATTTTAACATTTTTACTAGCATTTCTTATACGCAGTTATTTATTTAGTGATTTACACTGGCCGAATCTGCTTAGGTCAGCTACTTTTTATGCTTGCTGCGTGTCAAACATTTATGTTGCCAAAAGGGAAGTTGCAAAGTGCCCTCTGGTGGACAAACTACGCAATGTCAGGCTATTTCTCCCATCTTGTTTACTCAAAGCCAACCAACAATTTAAAGTTTAAATTTGAAGAAAAAAAAATACAATGGTTTCAATATCTGTAGCAACGTACATTCATAAAACTACAAAATAGTGGACAATTTGTTAATCATAGGTTTTTCAGATAAATATTTAAAAGTACTACAGTTCCCTCAAGTAAAGTGTCAGTCTGAGAAGGCTGTTGTCATGTTCAGTACCATTTGCATTGTAGCCAAACTGAAAGTCAATGAAGTTCTGTCACAACAAGATGATAAACAGGTCCAAAATACTGCAGTTTTTGCCATCATCCTGATAAAAACATGATCCTATTCAACACCTTCTGCATGGCCCTGGCAGTAAAACATCCATCATACTAGATCAGCTGTCAAAATGCTGATCACAAGGGACGGCTTTATACATCATGCATTGTCCATCGGATCAGTGCACTTCCCTTCCCAGATGACCCAAAATTTTGGAGTTACCTGTGATGCTATGTGAGCTACACCTACCTGTCATTTCAATCTCGAATCACTGAAAAAGGTTAGAATTCAATTTATATTCTTTACAATTTTCATTCTTTTCATTCTTGGACTTAGAAACAATTAAAAAAAGAAGAAGAAGATTTTCATTCAAAAACAGTCTTTACTCGCTGCTCCTTTCTTTGCTTGCCTTTTTGGTCTTTTTGCTCACTTTGACCTGCAGTGATGTGGCATTTAAGACACTTTTACGTGTTGGAATTGCAAGGCTTTGATGCATAAACTCCATTTGTGTTTCTACATTGTTTTTCCAGTGACTCCTCTGGAGAAAAAGAGAACAACACAAAGCCGTAACATACTCTGTACATGTTCAGTGGACCATGTAAGCCAAACGATTTGAAGCAAATCATTGATGGGTTAACCTGATATGTTTATTGAGATTGCAGCTTCTGCCTGTTTTAAATCGAACTTTAATTTACAAAGTCAATGGAACACTGGCTGGTTACCCAGACAGAACATATGTCTTACAATTAGCAGTTACACTGAGTTTTTTACTTACACTGAACCTATTCTTGCAATATAGACATTTTGTACCATAACTATACAGTTTCTGCCAGAAAAGTTGTTCAGCTGGGATGCTTAAGTTGACCCCCTGTTGCGCCTCCAGGCTTGCAATACACTGGTGGAAACCTTTCTATATGTGAACATTTTCCAGCATCCTAGACGTGCTTTTATCTCCTTCACTCTCGACTCTGCTCTTCCCTCATAACCATAACAATTTACACACCATCTCGCTTACAATATCAAAAGTTTTAAAGCTGCATCTGTCTCCTCCTTATCCACCTTTATTATTTTTTCACACAAACACAGAAATAAGATTCTGTGTTATTCATGCGAGCAGTTGTGAACCGTGCATGCATGAATCTGCAAAAAAAACAAAACAAACTTTTGCATTGTCAAGAGGATGTATTGGGTACTGCAGTACAAAACAGTACTGCAGGACTTATACTAGGGTGTGTGACTTATGAAGCAAGATCTTCAGTGTCTTTGCTGTGAACATTTCAAAAGATTTGCAGATTCATTATATCTATTTTAGCCCCCAAAATCAAAAAAGAGGAATCAGAAGTCACCTGTTTGCACTCTTCTTAATTTGAATTCAGCTCTTTTAGAAATATTTTCAGACCTGAATAACAGACTCAGACTAGACTTCTGCAGAGGTTTAAAAGAGCAATTTTCCATTAGTTCTAACCTTGAGATTTGTACTATATTTAAAAGTTGAATGGAAGTTGAAAATAAACTAACATAATGTTTCTTCTTACAGTAAATTCTACAGCATCTTTTACCTTTCATGTTTTTTGTAGACAATAAACAGTACATCAGGATCAACAGTGGACAAGATGCTGGGTTTTAGTGTTTTTTTTCTAGTAAAAGATAAATCTTCAAATGCTATCTTTGGTCCAATGATAGATTCGGTGAATGCTTGAAGAAAAAATCTGTTTTGATTTGCCATTTTAAAAGGGCACTCCAGACTAAAAGGGCAGGAACAATTGCTCCCCGTGTCTCTTCATGTGCACACTCTAGCACATCAAGTAAGTCCAAGTGAGGGATTTCTGTCCTAGAATTTCAAATGAGATCAGAGAATGCTCCAATTATAAAGGGTGCTTTAGGCCATGAGGGTGGCTGCCATAATTTTGTAATTTTAAACTGATGAAAACTGTGTGAATTGCTTATGTAGTGCTTTTTGAGGGCTTGTTCACACCAAATTTGATTTGCATTAATCTCTTCTTTCAAAATTATCATTTGTTAATAAGATAAAACTCTGCCCAGTCCCAGCTCAAGCAGATGAGGTTAAGAAAACATGCACGGCCCTGCCAGTAGATGTTAAGAGTCTGAACCTTACCCTGTACCTTATATCCTATAAGTTGAACTATGAATTACTCTTAAATAAAATTCTGAAGAACTACTTAATAAAGCAAAGAATCAATCAAAAACACAATTATTAATTATATTTAGGAGCCATGATGTTGAAGCACTATTAACCCACGAGTGCCTTTGTTTGTTAACTGACTGATTAGATTGATAAACGTATTTCAAAGTGATATTTGTCCTTGGGTCATTATGTAGTTATTCTGATGTGAATTAAATTAGGCAGAAATTGCACATTTTTATGCCTGTAAAGTAAACAGTCTGCACTTACTGCAGGCAAACAGAAATATAGTTTGGACTGTTGCACTGATGGACGTTTTTTTGTTTTTCGACAATATTTTCTCCAAGGTAAAAGACAAAACAAATGAAAAAAAAAGTCTCTTGTTTAACTACTGCATGCATACCCCAAAGTCAGGTAGGGTCATGAAAAAAATCATATCTGTATGAACAAAAAAAATAATAAATTCAGTTGAAACCCCCATAAGGGCCACCTGCAATTCACTGATATTTCAATTTCTGCCCTTCCCAAAAGTGCTCCCTCCTCTCCATTTTCCTGCGAATGAGGTTTATGTGGCTGGCTCTGCATGAAATATGCCAAATTTCCCATATATGTAAACAACAAAAATGGAGGGAGGGCTAAAAACAGCCCTGGAGGAATCCCGGAAAACAGCTCCTCCATTTGGACGGATATCATTAGCCTGCATAATTCAAAACACCTGGTGGGGGTGGGGGGTATCAACTCTGCAGTGAAAAAAGAAAAAATGTCATTCACAAACAGGTTTAAAAACCCGGCCAAAGTAATATTCAATAGGTTGAAAGGGCACATTCAAATGAACACTCGGGGTATATTGGCAATATTTTTCCATAAAACCCAGTCCAACATGCTTTGTTGACTGTGAATTTTATTCACCAAGCATTGATTTCTCTCAAGCTGGCGAGGAGTACCATTTAATGATAAAACATGTAAAAATATGTAAATAATATGAAAATGACAAAAAATATCACTATTTTGTGGCCACATGTCTTAAACCCCAAGTGCTTAAATATACCGAAATGAATCTAATGAGTCAGAGGAAAGGGCACTGACAAAGCTTACCAAGGTGACCCCTGTGCAGACAGGATTTCCTACTGGATCAGCAGGAAGATAACAGAAGAAAAGGAACTGATATGATGGTTTTAAAAACCACTGCGGGTTGCTTACCCCTTCAATTATTCAAATAAGCTCTATATTAACTCAATCCCAAGGTACTGGGAGACTTTATTTGATATGCACAGAATATCTTCCTTCCTTACGGCAGCAACAAAAAGGTCTTTTTTACAACATCCCTCTTGGTGTAGTGCTGGTCAAAGGCTGTAGCCTCCCTTAAGCTTCATGGCTCCTTTGACCCACATTGCTTTTCAAAAGATTTACCTTGAGCGATGCACAACAGCTACCAGAGGGAAGGGTAAAAGGAGTAAAACGGACACAATTCTGACACACATGAAAGAGGACGGTTTAAACACCTGAGCGCACGGATGGTTTGTTCACTTTTTATTCCCCCTTTGATGAGATATTTAAATGAAATGGCTCTCAAGTTTTGACAGACATGACAGATACCGTGAAGTCTCTTGAAATGAGAAGCAAACCTTTTTATTCTCTACCTAAATGATGCTTTAAAAATATCTTAAGCCCAGGTTTAGCTTGTGAGTCGAGGTTAAGCTGTATTTTACCTTCATGCCAGACGCACATTAATGCCGCATTCATTTGTAGAAAGAGGGAATATATGTAGTGGCATTGTCAAGCTCATTCTTACTCCCATATTCTTACCTGTGAGAGCTCGCTGGCGTCTATTTGACCGTTATTGTCTGCATCAAAGCGTTTGAACATGACATCAACCAGTTGCTTCTTGGTGACCATGCTGTCCTTGTGTTTCCCATGGCTGGCGGTCCCCATGTATCGTTTGTCATGCAAATCCAGAATCCTGTTTTTCAGCCGCCGATAGTCGCTCAGTCTACAGTTATCATCTGGGGGGGGAAAAAAGAGAAGGCAAATTGGATGGGTGATGAAGAGTTTATTTATTTATTTGTAGTAAACAATGCAATAAGAGCTAAGGGGAAACTATATGTTTACTCTGTCCGATAACATGTTTCATAAATAAATTATTCCCAGGTGCAGAACAAAGCACAATTAAAAATGTTGAACTTATTATTTATAACAATGGATTTAGTGTTTTCAATTTTTTTGCCAATTAGTACCCGAACAAAGTAGAATCCCCTTGAAGTTTCACATTATTAAACATTAGCTCTTGTTTATATTCAGCAAAACCCAAGTTTGTGCAGGTCTCTGACTGACTCCCCCATAATAACAAATGCTAAGGATTATTTTCCCGAGGGGAGCACAAAGTGTGACAGACGTGCTTGCCTTCACTGCCTCAAACTAAGAAAGCGGGAGCATCTTCAACACAAAGAAGCTGATGAACAAATCCATCACGCAGGTGTCAAACACTAACCCTGACAGCAACAGAAAACACGATGGTTTTGTATTTACAATCCACCATCAAAGGCTCCAGATCAAAGACGTAAACTACATGAAAGATTCAGCAGAGTAGAGTGGAGCCAAAGAGAGAAATAAGGACTAAAACTAGAGGTTGACACATGTCAAATCAGCTTCTCCTTGTTAAATCTGGAAGTCTCTCTCTGCTAATAACAGTTATATTAGCTGATGTCAACAAGCTCATGGGAAAAACGTTGCTGTTCGCTGGGAAGCCTTTTAAGTCTCCGGAGAGGACGCTGACATCTATACCACATCTTACTGCGCGATCAACATGCGACAAGTATGGAATAATAGCTTGGTTGCAGAGTCTCGCCTGAGACAAATGATCTTTGTTGGGGATGATCAAGCAGGAATGATTTAGTGAGTCTGGTAATGAGAATTTCACACAGTAGAACTGGATTCTCACTGAGAGCTGATGACTAGCTAAGTAGAATCAGACTGACCCCAGAAACCAATGACATGTCATTATGAGATACCTGGGATCTCATTTTTGCCTTGTTAATTTCTTCAAGCATTCCTTCAGAGAAACAACTTGAGCAATCAGTGAGCATTTAAATTAGATGCTTGATGTAATCCCGACGCTCGCCATCATTTGGATATGAGAGGCTTGAAGAAGTTCCCCAAAACTCTGCCAGGGAAATAAATGGCCTTTCGCCGAAGCTATCACGTCATTTTTATTTTCATCAATGTTCTCCGTGACCTTGTAAAGTCCCCAAGGCGTAAAAACTGTATTCCTGGCATGCATATAATGTTTATTATCATTATGATGGTCATTTTTTGGTCTTAAGTATAAAAATATGGTAGCTTAAAGATTTAGTGTAAACAACAGTGTACAAACTAAACTCAACTTATTAGAAATGATTTACTGAGATTTGCAGTTTTCTGTGATAGCTGTTATTCTCTTGGTGAGAAGAAATACTTTTCGCTATGAATCCAAAGAGAAAAGCCTTGACAAATAAGAAGAAACATGACAAATATAGATTCTTCCATACAAGCTTGTTAGATAAGATTTTCTCTTTAACACAAATGTCAATATCATGGACAACAGGTGCCATTTGGATACCGGCGCTCTCCTTTTCAAATTTAAAAACTGCCACGTTCACTGTGTTGCAATGAAAAGGAAAAGTTAACACCATTAGTGTCTGATCATTGCTATTCCATGCAGGGCAGAAGGGTTCAAGTGAATGTTTGATGAGTGTAAAATTGATGCGAATCGCATGCGATGACCTTTGCAGTTACCAACTCCAACCACGAATGTTTACTGTGGGAGATATTGGATCAACATATTGAAGATCATGCTCTCTGCTGTAGTTATGAATATAAAAAAAACTGGAAAAACAAGGTTTATATTTTGTAGGAATGTTGCTCTAACAGTTTTGGTCCCAAGAAGCATAAAAAACACATTTAGGTGCTTGTGGACATATTTCACTTTAAAGATCTTTTTTCCCTGTAATCTATATGTTGTGTTTTATGAGGGTATCTTTTGTTTTGTGTATCCAAAGTTTGTGTAAGTCTACTCTTACAATGCTTTATTTTCTGATAACCTGGTGTACCGAAATTATGAAATCATCACCTAGCCAGGTGGAGAAAATTAGGCACGAGCAAGAAGCTCTGGAACAATGATTTGTATAGTTTTAGAAGCCCGACCATCAGTGAACACAAACTGAGGTGTTGACAGATGTTTGAGATGCACTCTCAGTCAGAAGCTCCCTGTACCTAGCAGGGTGTGAACAAAAACAGTGGTGGCTGCTAAGGACTTTCTAGCAGCCACAGCAGGTAACAAAACAACAGGAAGATCTTTGAAATTACAAAATTTGCTTTGGCTGTCAAAATAGTGAGAATAGCTGCTGAATTCTAGGGAATCAAAACAGTTACTTGCCCTCCAAAGTGTACCAACTGCAGCATGCTGCACATCATGGAGCGGGTTCTGCTTTAACAAGCATCAGTGCCAGAGAAACTGCCCTGGTCACAAATGGCTGGTAAAATGAATAAAAGATAAATGGCTGCTGGCATACCGTCGGCTAAGGTCAGCTACATAAAAGAAGCATGAACTAGAACACGCATGCAGGCCCACACATGGATGTAAATGAAACTACCTATACACAAACTGCTACGCACAAACATGCATTTAAACACTCCAACATATCCAAACAGTACTTGTCTACACAGGGGAGTTCAAGCAATAATTTGGCAATGGCAACTATAATCTGTCAAATTAACTATGCCAACACGCTTTAGTCAAAACGGTACTTCAGGGAACAAGTAAAAACTCAGCAGAAAGCTGTTGGGTTATTCAGTCCAATCCACTTTGTCAAACTAAGATCTACTGATTGCTTGAAGAATAACTCTCCATTCTGTGAAATCCAAAGTTTCCTGTAAATAAGGAAATGTCTCAGGCACAGAAATGGTTTTTGAGCTGAAAGGGATGCATCAATGGAGTCTGCTTTCTCTTTGTAACTGACGGAGTTATCCTTCAACATAGCACCTGCAGCATTTTGTTTAAAAAAAAAAAAAAAAACCCCTATAATTTTTTTTTTTTAATTTTTCAATATAA
>VOQK01027519.1:56635-70234 GCA_015052645.1 Benitochromis conjunctus
CGTTGATCATTAAATTGATCATCACCAGCTGATGAGCTCTCAGTTCCAACTTTGTCTTGTTAATTGAATCATTTGCCTTTTTTCAGTCTTGCTGTAGACAAATACACAGGGAATCAGGATGGGTTAGGATCGGTTTCAAGTCTTAAAATGACTTGTAATGGGAAAACAAGGGAGGTGCTTCCTTTGTTTTGGGCCATTTTTTTGATAGAGGATCATGTTAGATATGAGTAAAAGACTTAAAATGGAGTCGTACTGTTCAGTTATGGCAATCCTATCCTATGGTGGTGCTAGGAGAACAGGCTGCTTCAGTAGGGAGTTTAAGGCCCGACTACAACAGCAAGCATGCCTCCATCGACTTCCATGCCTTGGGAGACCAACAAGGTAGCCACAGGGTAACTGACATAGAGCCAACAGTCAACTGTCACCGATTACTGAAAGTGGAGTGGCTGCTCGACTCTAAGAAACCCAGGGACAAGGACAGCTGCAGGCAACTAATAATCCGTCAACAGGTTCAACCCTGAGAGCTTCCTCTCGATTGATCTTAACGACTGAGGACTCTCTTTTGGTCATCTTGTCTGGGGCTGTAAACAGTGAGTGAGTTTGAGCATTTAGAGTAGGGCAAATGGGTGTGCTATATTTATAACACAACACTGTCAGCGGGCAAAGCAATTGGCGAAAAGGCAGGGTACATTCCGGACCAAATACTCAGTCAATCACAACACACAGAGAAAGACAGCCATATACTCTCACATTCACACCTCCACCTATTTAGAATCACCAGTTAACCTAACATGCATATCTCTGGACTGTGGGAGGTAGCCAGAGCCCACGCAGGTACAGGGAGAACATGCAAATTCCACTAAAAGGTCCATCTACCTGTTACACAAGTATAATCATGTGCATGGATAAGATGATACAAGCAAGAGGACAATGTTCAAGCAAAGGCTTAATGTGGCGTACAAGCCTCCTGCCAGTTCAGGATTATTCCAGCTGGTGCTGGTAATAGTCAAGTGACCTGCGCCAACAAAAAGAGCAAAGACACAGCAAATATAAAAGAGGTAAACAACAGAGTATCGTATACAATGGCTTCAAGATGAAGACCTCGAGGACACATTACATTAACCGAAGTTAGGTTTGTTTACATTCGACTCACCAAGGCCTTTAAACGGTTGAGCCTTACCCACTGAATAGCAATGGCATCTTAAATGCTTAGTGTTAAAGATGAGCTGGAATGTAGTTTAATCTGTTCTTGTTTGTTTTATGTAAGTGGTATCGATGGATATGTTGCATTTGTGCCGCAAAAGTGATGGATGGTGATGAATAGTGATCAAACAACACAATCTTTATGTCTAACTGCTTTATGCAGCCGGCAGTTTTTTTTTTATTCCACATTTAGCGACATTCACAAACAGATTGAACAGGCAGTTACAGCCTCTTTAAGAACATCTAAAATTCAAACTTATGTTTCACACTGGCTTTTCCACATGTTTGTTTTGATTTTTTTTTAGAGCTAATAATTTCATCTTCCCTCATCCCCCCCCTGGAAGCTTAACTGTACCTTTCATTCACAGTCTTCCTATTAAGAACACATCCTGAAAACAACATATGATTAGTAAATAGTATATTAAGGAACAGAAAAGTATTGTAATATGTGCAAAACTAATGATTATCCATGGATGAAATTCATGACATTTTCCAAAGACGGGGTTGCAGAGCAAGCAACAGATGTACCTGAAACGGGTCGTGAGAAAATGAGAGAAAAAAAAAAGTATCTTTTCACAGTGACTATTCATCTGTGGGCAATTGGTTAATAAGTGGCTTTTAGTCAAAATGTAGGCCATCCAGGTATTCATGGAAGCCGGTGTTAATTTTTGATAATGTGGCAACACCACATGAAGGAAGCCACGCTTTTACTGTTTGCTGTTGACTCAATGACCGGGAGATTTCTGTATCCAAAGAACAAAAACAAAACCCTACATTCAAACCATACAAAAGTGGCATTCTCCTGGGTATAACAGCATACGAGCACAGGGAAATGGCGGCTCACTCTGTGGTGAGCAAGTGCAATGAAGCATGAAGGCTAAAAGCAAAAAAGTAGTTTCTGTTTTAGAGAACTTTTACACATACAGACGACATCAGTGTAGAAAACTTAAATACTGTACAGATGAAAAAGCCCGCTTTCTAAGCACCTGAGAGGCACACTGCTGTGCACAAGAAATTTAGTCTCAAACGTGCATTGTGCCAAACAGCATGGAGAAGCAGCTGCTGCATTAGCAACCAATATAAGTCCAGCTGGCACTAATGAAAAGTTACTTTTCGAGCTGAAAATACACACTAATATTTTGCCGAACATGAGGTAGACTTAGAGAGAGAAAAAAGAAATTCTACATGCTCTCCACTGAGACCATAAAAGTGACTGAACCCCCCCTCACTACCTCAACGTGCCCCTTTAAAAGCCCTACTGTTTTATTTATAAAAAGAAAAAGGCGGCTCAGCGAAATAGCTAGAGTCAACTCCGCTGAAGCTGTCCCATCTTTGCCCGACTAAGCCTGCCCCCCACCAACCACCTCTTGCAGCTTTTCCATCTCCGTCTCCAGGGCCCTGGGTACTGCCACCGCTCACAATACATCAAGACAGCACAGCATGACAACTGGGCTAACCAAATCAGAGGTCACTGATTGCAATCTTTAAGAGCAACTGGAGGTGTCAGTGCCGCAACACCTGACTGAATCTGAAATGGATATCTGGGCAGTAGAGCTGCAACCCCTCAAAGCTGCTCTGGCCAGGACGATATGAATGCAAAACACTCACAGCAGACCTCAGGCACAGAGAAGAGACTCCCGCTAATATCTCAGAGTTCAAAATAAAAAAATTCAGTCACACTGAGGCTTTTTGCATCCATACTTGAAAGTAAAGAAATACAAAACTGAAGTTTTGTATTTCATTCCTGCCCTTGGAAACAGCAATTTACAACACAATCACACCCAAAGGTCCTTCTGTTAGATATTCTTGATCTTTTAATCACACTCCACGATCTTTATCAGCAGATTGAGTTTACCCAGCTGTCATGGAGCCGCTCTTCTTTTGTTACATGTGCCTATATGATTTGCTGCTGACATTATGTACTGAAATTTTGTTTTCATGCTGTACTAAAAACCAATTCCATCTGTGGTTGCATGGCAATGAAAGTAAAGAACAAATCTGGAAACAAGCCAGTCCAATTTCTACAGGGAATGGTCTCTAAATTGTTAGACTTATGTCAAAGTGGCTGAACAGATTTCTGTTGATGAACAGATTTCTTGTATTTGGCCCGATGGCTGAGTGTTCTACAGTATCTAACAACATCTGTACAAAGGACAGGATTGATCTGTTGAATTATCTTTTGGAGATAATGACTGGTTTGTCGTTTGATTATTAAAACCAGAAACTAGTGAGAAAAAAACCTGCAAGCTTTCTTGTTAACAAACTCAATCATAGGAGCATTTTCTTATCAGTCCATCTGTTAATAGTTTGTTTGGTTCAGGCAATTAAAATAACTTAGTGTCAGTTACAGAAATGTATTAGTTATACCACAAGGAAAACGTGAAAACGTAAAAGACGGGATATATATTTGTTTTGGAAAACATGTTAAAGTTGTCAAACCAGTCACAGTCATCCAAAAACTAGTGATTACTGATATATTTGCCAGCCACACACACACACACACACACACACACACACACACCAAATGAAAACAAAAATCATCTTTTTTGGGATTATTAGACTACATATAAAAAAATATGGAAGCAGGTTCTGGGCATGAAAAGTAAAGTCATTGCATAAGTACCTTAAACCTGTTTTCTTGCTAATGGCCAGGGGCAGAGTGCTCAGTTTGTTAAAACAAACTGCTAGTTGTATAAAAGGCTATAGAAAAATAGCCCTTGGCTGCTTTGCTCTGTGACCTCAGTAAAGGCTTCTCTTATGACTTCGTAGGGTAAGAGGATTTTGTAAATCATGGCTACAATTAGAGTCATAAAGGATGATTATCACAGTCATTTGCTAATGAGCATGAAGTGTTCTGCAGTTTCTGGGCCACACACACAGACCCTTCAAAAGCTGAGCTTCAAAACACCAAGATTTTTGATAGCAAGAACACTCACCCTGTGGATGAGCATTTTTGCTGACATGACTTCATAACCCATGGGTGCCATCCCAGTGGCTACATCCCATTTTTGTACCGTCTCTACATGCTTAAAGACATAAATGAAACAATCCAGTAAATTTGTTTATAGCCAATATATCGGTATATTGGTTAACTCCTAAGGGTTAAAACAGTCACCAACGGTGAACTCTGATGCCTGATACACCAAAACCCCACACCTGCCTCCACCATGAGATATTTTGCAAAAAGTAATGAATAAGTAATTCCAACTCTCTCTAAACCAAATAACAATTGTGTATTTGCCATGTATAGGACAGCGTCTATACAAAAGTTTCTTTGGAAACCTCACTTTGTTTCTTTACCACTTAGGAACTTTCTGAGCCTTTAGTAACAGCACAAGACAGATTCCCTCCTTTCATTCAGTCTCTGTCACTACTGTTTCCTCCCCAGATGCAGGTGTAATCCTCTCCTTCCAATCTTTCATCAAGACTGCCGCTCTTCCTCATGTCTTAATCTTTGATGTATTACCACCCCACCCCTCCTCTCTTACCTTGAATGGAATCATTATCATCTAGGAGACTTTACTCAAACATTACTCCGTCCACCCAACTTACCCTTACCGCTTTCCTTTTTTTTCACTCGACTGACAGAATCCTCAGGAGGTGTTCAGAGCTTCAATTCCCCCATTAAAACATTCCCAGCTTCTGTGCCATCTGCTACTATATACTCCAGTACACCCACACCTGAACACTCTGACTTTACTGGCCTTTTGTTCTAGCACTGTTGGATCCTGGCCACGGTGGCTTTGTGGCATGTTCTGATGGATTATCTTAATTATTAATTTCAGTCAATGTGAAACATATGACTCATCTTGACTCCTGCATTGTATTAAAGCATCACAGGCCAGAGCTCCAATTAATCCAATACATGCATAAAAGAGAGAGAGACTGTAAATGGAAACTGCTCAAAAAAGAATAAGTATACATTTATATATTTTTTTTATACATTTTTGGTTATTGTAGTTCTTTGTTGGGATAAACCAGTAAAACAAAAAGCAGGCCTTTCTTTTCCCAAAAAATGCAGGTTGGCTTAGACTAATCTTCCAGACTGAGATGGAAGTAGACTGAAATATAAGACAAAGAAAAGGAAGAGAAGAGAAGGAGATTGTGAGAACAGGAAGGCTTTGTTTTCCTCTCAAATATGATCCCAGAAGGCTTGATTACACAGAGCTTACTCCTTCAGTGGCAGGTCTTGTTGATGACATGATAGAAGACAGTGACCCAGGGGCTGAATACACCTTGGCCAAGACATCAAATCAACACTGCTGCAGGTCTATATTTGGTCTACTGCAGACAGACTGAGGAATATCGTTTTCTTCACAGTTGGGCCACACTTTGATAAGCGAGCCTGAACAAGAATAGAAATATTTCTCAGATGTATGTATAGCTGATGCATAAATGATGTCAATAGCTGAGTTAAACACTTAATAATGTTAGACTAAAACCCAGTGTCAAAAGGAATGAAATAAGAAGTAACCTGAGTAACATTTACAGTTTAAACTAGTCAGAATGGCTTTCGGTGTTGTGAAGTGAACTATCAAGCCCCAAGTCAAGATGGATTTGGAATGGATGGGTAGATGTGTGCTGGTGTGAAAAGCCTTCTATTTGCTGACCTCACATTTTGCTTTGCTATACTTTACCCTTTAGGCATGCTGTCCTTATTTCAATGGGGAAAATCCTCATGAAAAGGGACAACCTGTACTTTTCTTAATGTTGTGATGGCCTTCTGCCTTGGACAGGGCTGAGTGGTATACTACAAAGTTCAACACAACCAGGATTTTTTTTTTTTTTCATTAGACAGCTCAATAAATCCTTAAAACCCCAGTGAGAGATAAATTAAACTTTATATTAAAAATTGGCTTTCTGCTTCAGAAAAAAAGTGATCCCTATGAGTGTCACCTACTCCAATCAGAGTTATCAGTTAGCAGATGAAGATGATAAATCCTTACGGAACCACGTCATTAAAATTCAACACTGGGGCAATTAAGGTGACTGCACCACATTAAAAGATCCAGTTTAAAGTTGCAGAGATCTAAACACGGACGCTGCCTAAAAAGGGTATGAGCTGGCTTTACTTTCTACGAAGGCTCAGATCCTGCAATGTATGCAGCAGGGTGCTCTATATCTATATGTTTTGTCAGTCTGTTGTTGCGAGCACCATCTTCTTTGCTGTGGCGTGCTGTGGTGCAGGCATCAAAGCAAAGGATGCAAACAGACTGAACAAACTCATCAGGAAGGCTAAGTCTGTTGTTGGCATGAAGCTCGGCACCCTGGAGGAGGTGATCAGTGACAGAATGCTGGCAGGACTGCTGGTAATCATGGACAATGACTCCCATCCCCTCCATAACACACTGGACAATCTGAAGAACAGTTTCAGCAACAGGTTCCTTCAACTTCGCTGTCTGAGGGAAAGTTACAGGAGGTCGTTCCCCAGTTTAAAAGAAACCTAGCAGCGCATTAGGACCAAGTCATAAAAATATTTATAAATTATCTGCTTCACAAAATTAATGCATGCACATTCCTGTTACAATGTGATGCATTGTAACTTCATTTGTGCTTCATTCATATGGCTTAACAACTTGCACATATCAAATATATTACCCCAGGTAATCATCTGTATTGCACTATATTGCTGTTTAAAAAAAAACAACAAAAAAATCAAAAAACAGTGAAAACTTTGTGCTTCCATGGTGAACACACAAGAGTTTTGATGTACTTTAGAGTACACCCAATGTGCTGTGTTCTTCTTTGTTTGTCCCTCTGTGTTGTCCTGCAGTATCCTGGTAGGTGGTGTTAATGAGTACATCTGGGAGGACCTGGCCAGTCTCCCTGGAGGATTTGAGGGCTATCGGTCTGAGGTCTTTCTCCATCGACCCAGGACCATGTTTTGATTTGGTTGGCTACAGCCGGGTTATTTTAGGTTTTACACTACATAACATCACAGACTTAACAATCACTCATCTAAATACTGACACACTGACAATGACTGACACACCTCAAAGTTAATTATGTTTTTTTGCTTTATTTGATTAATACATTTTTGTTCATGTTGTGCCTCTCCCATTATTTGCATGGCTCGTATCCCATCGACCCTCCAACACTGTTTTCAGTGTTTTTCCTAATTGTACTGTCATGAATTTTTACATTTAACATGCTAACTGAGGACTGCAGAGTCCATGTAGCTCTCAGAGTTTCTGCTATTTCTCCGAGCATTACATGGTCTGACACTGGGGTGAATCTGCAGGGATTCCCACCCCTGGAAAGACTGCAGCATTGTGTTAACATAGACTCAAATGATCCATACACAAAAACTACCAAAACATCTGCTTATACAGAGATTGTGACACTTGCTGATGATCAATTAATAAATGCATTTCATTAACAGCACCTGGTAGGTACTTGCCCTTTGAATTTCTGTGGAAGCAGTAAGGTTGTACTTGGTTTTGGCTTTCTTGTTTTTATGTTTCGTTGTGTTTTTACAGGACTATATAGAATCTCTTTAAAATATTTCTTTTTCACATGACTGTTATTTTAAATGTATATGTTAGGAAAGTGATGAAACCAATCCATCGTCAAGCACCCTCTGTCCTCCACGGGAGATGTCACAGGGTGCAGCCAACTCTGTTCCCAGTCTAGTGGTGCTAGCACTGCTACTCTACTGCCAAGTTCAGTCTTACTCTGAACTTGGACTAGCAGGATAAAAGAAAATACAGGCTAGGGAGGAGTTCTTTGTAGTACTTTGACTAAGAGTCTAAGTCATTATAATATAATCACCTCATTTAATTTAATTAAAAAAATATTTGAAGGTCAGCTATGACCCCTGTATGTATTATGCCCAAGCACGAATCTGTCTTTGGTTAGCATATTTTAGGCTGATCTCTAAAATGTAATTAACTATAGTCTAGTTAGTCATCTAGTCAGTCTCCTCTTGAAAAGGTCCGGAAGGTGACCTCAATTTCAGATATTTTTTGTTGTTTTTGTTGTAGGTAAAGCACATACCTAGAAACTCAATTTCTGACATCTAGAGACTAATGGCATTTACATTCCACCCAGCAAGAGACTTTGCACAAAGAAAATGTTTGGTTCTTTAACTCAGCATATCAGTGTTTACCTCAACCAATGAGTTTATTTTACTCTCCAGTGCAGCTCAGCCTCTGAGAAATGTTTGTGTTGCATGAATAAACTCTAGTCTGCCAAAAGTCTGCTTTGTGGTCTGAAGACATACAGTACTCTATTCAGCTTTATGTACTGGCTTGTATTATACTGCAGACGCACACACACACACACACACACACGCACGCACACACACCTACACAGATTGTAAAGCAACTTCTTATACTGACCAGCGGCAACACACTGATCACAATGCCTATAGATTCCTGCTTTTCATCGCACTGTGGGGTCAGCATTAGGTTAAAGGACTATTATCATCTATCTAGCCACTCAACTCATAGCTGGGAACCATAAAGAGTTGAATTCCTATAGATCTGCTGCGCTGAGATACGGCGCTTTCTGTAGCCTTTATTGATTGGCTCATAAAACATTCAGTATGGATGGAAACAAGACGATTTTGTCACAACTATTCCAGCACCAACACAGATCATTTCTGAGTTATGACATCATCAGATGTTGTCTGATTATTTTCCATTGCACTCCAGCTAAATACTAAGTAGCACTTAATAATAATCAATATCTCATTCTGTGTTGCTGTGATCACCTTTAACATTGGTAGGGTGGAGTAAATGGAAACAGATCAGCTAGATTTACAAGTATTCTTCTTGCTAAAGGTTTGTCAGAATGCTTGGTGTAAACTGCCATATTGGTGTGAGCCCAGTCATTGCTTTCTGTAGTAGACTGCTACTCATACCGACAGAGCCACGAGGAATCGACTTCTTAAACTGTAATCAAATGTCATCATGTGCATTGCTCTACATGAGCAGAACATTTAACCAAACATTAATTACTTACTAATGTTCTTACACTTAAAAGAACATTATGCTTCTTATTACGTAGGACAAGATGGCTGCTGTCCGCACCGGCTCCTTACCCTGGAGCCTCACCCCCCTGGTTGCATGTCATGTGCTTTACATGGTGTAAATGTGAATATTCATGTGCTTTTTTGTCCTGAGGTATATTTACTGTCCTCAAACTGGTCTCCCAGTTAGGAGCCCAGTTCCCCCCGCCTTGGACACAAGCATTTCACTGCATGTTGCACTTTGTATGACTGTGTATGTGACGAATAAAATTTGAATTTGAAATGTTAACTCCTGTCACCTAAGGACAGGAAACTCAGGCTACAAAATTGGAGAAAAGAAGATTGGAAAAATGTTGCTTGGTTTGATGAGTCTTGATTTCTGCTGCAACATTCAAATGGTCTAAATTTTCTGTAAACACCATGATGCTAACATGGAACCATCAATAGCAGTGTGCAATTAATGAAGTGGCCAGAATGCATTTCATCAGGTCAGAACAAAATACTGCATACAACAGCAGATACGATACATTAGTTTGTCAACCCTTTTATGTCATGATGGATTTTTTTTGGTGATTAGTCTGTTGAACCATTCATTTTTAGGATAACATTTCTCAGATGAGGAAGGGTAATTTATTCAGTTGTATTTCTGATATGATAAAAGTTTTCACTGTAAAAGCAGCTGCAGTTTGCTCAGAATAACGGAAAGT
Organism: Benitochromis conjunctus; assembly: GCA_015052645.1. NCBI lineage: Eukaryota > Metazoa > Chordata > Actinopteri > Cichliformes > Cichlidae > Benitochromis > Benitochromis conjunctus. Next base: position 66,518 of record VOQK01027519.1, read on the forward strand.
CTGAGCATTTATACTTTGTTACAAGAACACCCCAGATCATTTTGACTTATTTTGTCAGATGCTGTTTCCAAGGTCCAAAAACTCTTTGAGAAGGCAGTGGATAAAAACATCTTCCAAATCGCATTAAACAGAGAGAAAAATATCCATCGTAAATATTTTCCCAATAATACTTTCCAACCTGCAAAGCAGTTTTTGTACCCAAATAGCATAATGCAATTTGGCATTTCTAATGTATTAGATGTTATTTGTGGCGTGGGGCACATGTGTATGCAGTGCACCCATGCTTTCCTACAATAATTATAAAATATTACTTACATAGGACGATTCTCCACAAATATTGCAGTCACAGAGTATACTGCTCAAAGGAATTTATGAAGCACTGGAACAATTTTAAAAGCTTTAAAAGTTGTGTGATTAACCCTTGGTATTACAACGGTGGTTCATTTCTGACCCGGGTATATTGCCATTGCAACTTAAGCTGCAGACCTAACCTGCTCTGGAGCAAGTTATGTTCCAGATTAATGTACTGGTATGAAATTTCCACCTACAGACAATCAATTCTACAGTAAATAGCATTACTGTACTCAATTATAATGGAAAACCGAGTCTAGCCAAGCCGCCTTGAATGAAGCCGAGTAGGTACCCGTGGAAAAGGACTATTATTTGTACTTACTGACCTTATATTAAATTTGTAAGTAGACTATGCCTACAACTAAAGTATGTTTTTATATTCAGTTTCCACTCTCAGACCATTAAATGCTAACTGACTTATGCAGATCTAAATATTCCTTTAATGTAATAATAATAACCCAGCAGATACTCCTGAAGCTTAGTAGAGCTTTAATTTTGATGAATCTGTTAAGTTACAGTCACAATTTGTCCATATGTCTTATCCTGCCTTACTGACCAAAGTGCTTAAAGCACAGGCTCATCCATACATCACTTTTAATACTAAGCTACTGTACAGTGCTTTCCAGTTAAATACACTCATTCCACTCATTTGTCTGCAGCAGCTGTGTCTCTTTCAGTCGGTATTATGTGTTTAACCCTCTCATGTTTTTCTGAAGAGATAACATTATAGTTTTATCTTTCTGGGTAAAATCAGCTGCTTTGTTGCCTTTAAACTGATCGGAGGCCTCCAACGCCACCCCTTTATGTAAATGTGCTTAACCCAGGGTTTGTCAATCTAGCTTTAACTTTTCTATATACTGATATTATGATGCATAACTCCACATAACAAAAAGATATCTAGGATATGTTGAACTTGCTTCGTAGTACAATACCCAGCTACCTACTGCAGGTTCTGGATAGACTGGCCATCTATCTCACGTCAGATTCCCAGAGGAGATCAAGGATCATCTGTCTGACTGCAGGATGAAAAACTCTAAAAGAGGCAGCTAAACTGGCTAGCTCGAAGGCGAACACAGCACAGAAAGGGCTGGTGGTAACTTGTTAGCAACAACTTACTACCCAACAAAATATTACCCAGGATATTGTTCTCCAGTAAAGTAAATTCATCGGACTCTGAAGCAAGACTAAAACCGGTCTCCAAATATTACTTAGGAATCCCTTGATATACTTAAGCATTTAGTCTAAATAAAGTCAATGTGTGGAGAACACTGGAATTTCACATTTTTAAAAGGTTTTGATTATTACACTGTCCTGTTGTATTTACAGTACACACTATCCCATAGTAACTGTTTGGTTGGCTCCATTTTGTTATGATAGTTAAAAAACAAGTCCTTAAATTTTCATCACTTAGCAATTCTCCATTTCCTCTCTTCCTTTTGAAAAAGTAGCTTCTTTGCTTTATACTGTCCAGCAGCTAAAAATCCAACACATTTGTCATGTCACTGGGTCACATGTTTTGCACTAAATATAGAATGAGGTCAATGCTTTGATATTAAAAAACACCCACAATGCTGTAACCCAGTCAACCTCCCCCCCCACACTCCTCTTCTTCTGTACATCTCTGTATCTATGACTTACTCACAAACACTGCTTCAAGCAATGTTGGCAGCTATTGTTCACTTTCATTTCACCAAATTTTACAAAGGCCTGATATCCAGGAAGGACAAAGTAGGTGGAAACAAAAGAGGAATAAAATGCAGAGAGCAATAAAATGAAAACTTTTCAGGATAATGGCTCATGCAGGAAAATGGCTTTTAACCAATACTTTAATGGAAAGCCATCTTGCGCAGACTGCAAAAATGGTTTTGGAACCCATTCACTTCAAGTAAACAAACCTGCAATGGGATTCAATCGGCCAATTGAATCCCGACTGAATCATCAACAGTCTGCAGAGCTTTTAAGGGGTTATTTAAGCTTGTGTTGTCATTGGAATATTTTAAGAGGACAAGGAAAAAAAAAAAAAGCTAAAATGAAATTTAAATTAAAAACAAATGAAAACCAACAAAAAAGTTGTATTAAAAAAAGGATATTAACAGACAAAATAGTTCATCGAACCTATAGTCCAAACTGTACCTCTTGAAAACTAGTAAACTGTTACTGAAAAAAGCATGTAGATAACTTCACTAAATTACATATATAATTGCCCTTATGTTTTCCCTGGTTAACTCAATTCTACTATTTATAGGTAGCTACACTTATCTCTGAAAGTCCTCCTGTAAACATTAATGAAATTATTCTGCACTGACAACCTCTTATTCTGCACTACAGGGGAGAGTAACATCAAACATGTTTAATTGGCTAATTTGTCATATGATTGTTTGGGATCCGTGGCCTAGTCCTCAGCACACGCCTTTGATGGAATAATTGGCCATTTTGGGCACATAATGACATGCAAATGACTATAAGTTGCTTTGAAGCTAGCCAAGCTAAAAATAAAGCCATCGATCAAAGACACCAGCTTCTTGTCTTGAGGTTCACAAACTTGCAGTGGTGTGTGCGTTGTGTACAGGGGAGCCAACTGTACCAAAAATGGCACTAAACAGTGCTAATTAGTGCAGCATCTAAATAGATGTGCCACTTCTGTAGGTTTCTATAGGGCTGAAAAGTACTGTGAAAATAGAGACATAGTTTCATATTCTTCTCTCTTAGCAGGGGGTATTATAATTGAAACTTTTTTGTTTTTCTTCCAAAGGCTCATGCTTTGATATCAAAGACAAACTTGTCCTTCAAATCAATGCTGCACAACGTTTCCATCTAATATTTATATACTGCTTGTGGTTCTTCGGACTGTGGTGTTTCATCATAAAGTACATTATATACATTCTATTTTTACTCTAATGGTTAATGATTAACGAAAAACAAATCCATTTTTCCATCAACACCATGTTCTTTGTCTTCTATGCTCAGTTTCTTCCCAAGATCCATGTTACTGTTCAATTTAAAATTCCAGCCTACACAGATACTGCTCTCGGGTAAGCCCTTTTGGAGTGACCTAGGACTGTTTATTTATAGGGTACAATTTTATTTTATTTTAAAATTATAATAGACTACATGTTATAGGTTTCTTAAATATGTTTTTGTTTTTTTTTCTCTTAGACTTGTCTGCAATGAAGCACTATAAACAAACACACTGCAGCAAATCAGAATTGTCTATAGCGTTGCTTTTTTATACAGTCCATAGCAGATGGTGCTAATTGTTTGTATAAATAGGGTAAATCAAGCCTCAGGTGTCTAGACTGTGTACCGCAGGAGAACACACACACACAGGAGAATAAATAAATAAATAGGAATAGAAATACCACTTAT
>VOQK01027521.1:0-10066 GCA_015052645.1 Benitochromis conjunctus
GACTTCCTTGAGTCTGTCACTGTGGGCTTTTTGAAACCAGTGGATGAACTTTTATTCCAAAAGCGCATTTGTAAGGTCAAATACTGATGTTGGAAGAGAAGGCCTGGCTCGCAGTCTCTGCACTAATTCATCCCAAAGATGTTCTGTCTGTTGAGGTCAAGGAGCTGTGCAGGCCACTCAAGTTCTTCCAAACTCACTCATGTCTATGTTTATAGACTTTACTTTGTGCACTGATGTGCAGTCATGTTGGATCAGGAAGGGGTCACTCCCAAACTTTTCCCACAAAGTGGGAGCATGAAGTTGTCTAAAATGTCTTGGCATCATGATGCATTAAGAGTTCCTTTCAGTGGAACTAAGAGGCCAAAAACAAGCCCACACCACATTCCCTCCTCCACCAAACTCTATACTTGGGACAATGCAGTCAGACAAGTACTGTTGTCCTGGCAACCGCCAAACCCAGACTCATCCATGGGATTGCCAGATGGAGAAGCGTGATTTGCCATTTACAGTAGTGGAGACCACTACTGTAGAGTTCAGTGACAGCATGCTTTACGTCACAACATCCCACACTTTGCTTTGCGCTTGGTCATGTAAGGCTTGGATGTAGGTGCTTGGCCATGGAAACCCATTCCATGAAGCTCTCATGTAGTTTGGAGGTCTGTGGCGGGTGATTCTGCAGAAAATTGGCTACCTCAGGATATTATGCGCCTCAACATCTGCCACTGAGTTGCTGTTGTTCCCAGTCACTTCCTTTTTGTTTTAATACCACTGTGGAAGTTGACTGTGGAATATTTAGTAGTGAGGAAACTTTCCGACATCGTATCATGGTACCAGGGTGGAATTCACCAAGGTCCACCTCCATGGCCACAGGTGCTTGATTTTACACGCCATGGCGGTGATTGGAATGCCTGAATCCAATGGTTTGGATGTGTGACTGAATAGTTATGGTATTAAAGGTAATCAGGAAGAGTGGAAATATAAAGGTAACAAGACACAGCTGCAAATAATCAGTGACAATGAGCCAGGGAAAGTAAAACCAGGAATAAGACACCAAAGACAATCAGCTACCAAAATAAATCAGGAAGTCTGACTCATCTTAACACACTTAAAATTGCCACAGAAGGTTTTTCTTTTTTTTTCTTCTTTTTTTTCAAAAATGTCTTACTGTTCTATAAACTGGTTTGTTTTGCCAGTTTGAGTGTGTATGTTTCTCCAGCCAACACAGGGGTTGCATAAGAGCTGAAACTGTTAACTGGGGGTTAAAAGATTCTTAGCAAACAGTCGTGAACTGCTTAGAATGAATCACTGGTGTTCCAAGCGTGGGATTTTTTGGGTCATAAAGTGAATTTAGACTGCTTGTTGTCTGCTACGTTGCATGACATGGTTGTGCTTGTCATTTGTTTCATTCTTCTCCAAGGAGAACAGACAGCATATGCAGTTCAGTATAAATAATATGAAAGACATCAAATAAGAGGAAGGAGAACTGCTGCCATGGCTGACAACAAAGAGGAATAAAAATCTTTATGGAGACTGTGAAATCTGTATTTACGTTACGTGTCCTCATGTGTCCTTCTCAGGTCTGAGCCTCTATTGAGCTTCTGCAGTTATTAGACTTTCTAACAATAACAGCAGCAAAGGGTCAAATACAAATTTGCTCTCTCCAAATGTTCTCCATGAACCTTATCTTGTTGTGCTTCTCATATTGTACGTTTACCTGTGAAGCTGACATTTATTCAACAATATATCTTCAGAAAAATAACCAGAAGTGGGTTTTTTTCTTTTTGCTGTATTTTGACTGTCTATTAATGCACAGTAGTTGGGGTTTTTTTTCAGTTTGTGATTCAGAACTTCTTCAAATGCAACACGATCTGGCGCTTTTGGTACTAGCAGATAATTCATACATGAATTACGATTTCTAGCTGCACTGCCAGATATTTCAGTATCCTGACTCTTTCTATTAATTTGCACCAACAGGCACACTTGACCTCAAAGTGGAACCTCACCCTTCAGTTTAACCCAGAACAACTTGACATCAATTTAGACATTTTTTGCACTCACTTCTGGCTCCCTCACCATGCGAGGAAATTAAAAATTGTTACAGGGTGTTATGGGTACTTCCAAGCAACAACGTTTCCATAGCCACAAAAATCACCATGCTGATGCTTTTGGGTATTGTCTCCAGAGATTGTTTGTCATAGGCAAAACACTTTATGATGCCAGAATGTCGACTGGGTGCAGACTTAAAGCTTTCAGCAGAATAATTTAACCTTCAAACGAGAGTAATATCAGAATTCAGATCAACTGTAGCAGCTCTTTAAGATTTCATCAACAGTAAGTGTTGCACACACAAACCAAAACAATAAAAGGAGTTTTGGTTGTTGTTTTTAAAGCTGATTTTGCTGCCATAATTGTTTTGTGATGAGGTGCTCAGAGTTTCTTTCTCTGCAGACTGATGCTCAGTGCAGTATATCTTCTGACAGTTATTTGCATTCATTTCCATATTTTGGTGATGATTTTTTTTTTTGATTAAGAAACCATTTCTCATGCTTGATTCATGTTCAATCATCACATATGCTGAAAACTAGAAACTCAATACGCAAGCCAGATATTAAACTAAAAAGTAGTTTGTTAGTAGTCAGTTGCACAGAAGTGTGATGCCTGTTATCATGCAAAACATGACTGCTTCCTTTTTAAACAGGCAGTTGATGACAAAATAAAGCCACAAGTACATGCTAGCGCTTTGCTAACAGCTTTCTTGAAATCACCTCATTGGTGCAAAAATATTATTTTGTACCAGTCAAACTATTGTACCTTTGGAATTTTTCATAGATGCGGCAAAAAAATGTCAGAGGTACATGTTTTTGTGACTGATATTCCCTAAAGAAGTAAAATTGGTAGAATGGTTTTCAAACGTGTAGACACAACACTGGTTGAGTTCTTGAGTTTGGTGCCTTTCTTCGTTTAATGTTTGAGTGAGTCACAAGTAAGTGGTTAACACAAAAATAACAAAATGAAAAGATAAAAATGAAAAGAGGTTCAGAAACGCTGGAATTCTGTTGATCGAGATAATTGCAAAAACGAAAAGAAAGTTGCTGCTTAAAAGCAAAATATAAAGAAATGTGGGGCAGCTTAGGACCTTTGTCGAGTACTAAAACTGAGCATTTTAACATGGGATTTAATGGGGACTGACCATAAATAAAAATGGACATAGCCACTGTGTCTTCATCCATTCTTGCACAGGTGCATCAAAAAGATATAGATACCTGCAATTTAGTGACGCATTAATAAAATGGAACTCGATTGACTGAAACTGAGGCACACATTTAATTGAAATTGAATTAACTGCACCATTATCATCCTTTTTCTCAGCAATTCAGTAGCTGCTGTTTAAGTCTATTCTGCCATTAAACACATAATGCAGCACGTTTCTATTTTCTCCTCACGAAACAAAAATGTCCTTCTTGTGCTCCAAGGCAAGTGTGTTACATCATGTCTATAGTACACACTCGCTGTCTTATAAAATAAAATCAAGGCTTCTTTGTGTCTGAAACCCACAGTGTCCCTGAGCGTGCTCCCAGCATCATGAGAACACCTCTGACTCCACCTACTGGTAGATCTGTCTGAAAATGTTTACCAGGAGACTTGCAGTGTGAATTTAAAAAAAATCAAAGCAACAGGTGATTATTCTAAAATGGAATAAAAATGAATGTGACCTTTAAAAAGTTTTTAATTCGCACTCAGTGTGATGCTGATTTGATTAGTTCTCAGTTTGCTTCCACGCAGCTCAACATTGCACACACTGGCTTCTGCGTTATAGTGACGTCCAAAATTGTTCAGTCAGTGTGGTATGTTTCACAATATTAACCATTATGTAATGAAAGAGAGTAAATGAATCATAAAAAAGATAATTGGAACACAAATAAAATAACTCTAAATAAAATAACACTTTTCTATTGACACACTGTGTCATGGTCCTGGGTCTGTGACCCAATGTTTTGGGTTTTGTGTTATTATTAATCTTTGATTTCCTCATGATTTATCACTGTTTTGGTTTCTGTTTTTGTATTTGTAGCTCCCTAAGTTCTCTAGTAGGTGAAGTTGTGTCAGAAATATTTGTTGCTTTCATTCCCTCGTTACTCCCTGGTGTATTTAAGCCCTGTGTTGTCCTCTGTCCTTTGTCGTGTCGTACCACCCTCACCGCGCTGCGTTTCTCCCTTTGTGTTCCTGGCTAAGCTCTAGTCCTCAGTTCCTGGTTTGTTTTCTATTTGTTTCTTATTTCTAGTTTCCAGTTTAGTCTCTAGTTTTCATGTTCGAGGCTTTGGTTTGTTTTTTGTGAGTTTATTTTCTTTGGAAAGTCTTCTCAGCAATAAAAGCTGCTGCTTTAAGTTCTCATTCCATGTACGGGTCTTGCGTTTGGGTCCTTCATCCTGCCTGCCACACCTTGACACACTGGTTCTCAAACTGTGGAGCAGATCCCATTCACGGCGAATAAAGCCACTGCAAGTTGGGCATGGAGGACCTGGGTAAAAATATTGAGTTGAATGAAAACTTGTATCTGCTTTTATTTGACTAAAGTTTGTATTTGTTATTTTTCATAGTTTATGACGGTTAAAGAAATTGTGGTGTAGGGGGACATGAACTTCTTTCTTTTGGTTACTGAAGTGAGGCGAACCAGAAAAAAGACAGAGAACCACTAGTTTACACATTATATAAATTCACTGGCCAATTTATTAGGTACACGTTTTCAAGCACAAATATCTAATCAGCCAGTCACATGATTGCAGCTCAGTACATTTAGACACATAGACTGAGTGATTTTGAACACAGCATTGTTGAATGTATATCATCATCATGTGTCATTGTTGAAACTGCTGATCTACTGGGATTTTCCTGCACAATCTTTTCTGGAGTTTGTGCAGGAAATGGTCTGAATAAGAGAAAATATCCAGTGAGCAGTTCTATGGCTAAAAAAAACTTGTTGATGCCAGAGGTCAGAGGAAAATGGGCAGACTGCTTCAAGCTCACAGGAAGGCAGCAGTAACTGAAATAACCACTCGTTATCACCAAAGTATCTGTTATCTCTACCCAAAATATCTCAGAATGGACAGCAGAGGACTACACTGGCTGCCACTCCTGTCAGCTATGAACAGGAAACTGAGGCTACATGGTACATGGTAGTATCATTATTTGCCATAAACAGCATGAATGCATGGATCTGGTGGTGAAACGTGTGAGGAATATTTCACTGGCACATTTTGGACACCTTTATGAACATAGTGCACCCATCCTCTGATGGCTGCTCTCAGAGTGGTTTCTTGAACAGGACAATGAGTTCCCTCAAATGGCCTCCACATCATCAGAACACTGTTGCGATGTGGTGGAATGGAAATGTTCATCATGGATGTACAGGCAATGAATCTGCAGCAAGTCTATGATGCTATTATCTCAATATGGACCAAAATCTCTGAGGAATGTTTCCAGCACTTTCTTCAATCTATGTCATGAAGAATTAAGGCAGCTGTAAAGGTACAAAATGTACCTAACAAAGAAGCTGGTGAGTATATACTGTATGTAAATCTTCACTGTAGCATGTATATCTTATGTACACCAAAAACACATCCAAATATAAATGTCAAAAACTCTGTGCTGGATTGCTACAAACCTCTCCAAAAACTCAAACCAAGAAACACTGTTTAATAGACAGAAATATTAAATATCAAGATAGATATTTTTGTCTTTTAAATCCTCACAGTTGGGTAAGTACAACAGTTCAGTAAAATACCATGTGACAAAACAAAATGGCAAAATAAATGTAAAAAAAAAAATGCACAAATGGAAAGAACTGAATGAAAGGGAAAAAGTAAAAAAAACTATAAATGACATATGATAAACAGAAGCCTCAATAAAATACAAGAGAAATTCTTTGTAAAAAGTTGAATACAGTACAATTAAAGGTAAGTGTCTAAATAAACTCATTATCATTATTTAGATATCACTACAGTGGATCATCTGTCTCAGCTTCCTCTGTCACACTAACCCTCCTCCATCACTATATTCATGAATGCCCAGCGTGGTTTTCCTCTTCTTCTCTTATATTTAGCAGCTCCATCTCCACTATATCCACTTTCCCTCCTCTGCATGTCTGAATCATCTCAACCTTCTGTCTCTTACTTTGCTCAGCATCTGCTGTCCCTCATATTAAAAAATACAATAATAAGTTAAGGATAACATACAACATTATATTAGCTTACACTGGGATGAAAAAGCTCATATAGAATACTTTCTCAACACTGATTGCAGAAGATGTATTTTTTAATAATTTTAATATCATGAAGGTTGGGAAATTAAATAATCAAATGCCACAGATAAAAAATTACTGAATTTAAATTGTTGTTTTGTGGTGGAAGTGAGAAAGATACAAGAAATTTCCTTTAGTCCAACTTCACAGGACATGAGTTTTATTGTGAAGGACAAAAGCGATTCTTCCTCTGCTAGCCGTTTTATGCTTTTATTCTGAAGTCAGGACTTCCTACACTTTCTTCCTGTGTGGCTTTAACTTGACGCCACTCTGTCGCCTTCTTTAGCTGGACGAAAACTTCATTTCACAGACAAATTCAATGAGAAGGTGAACGCCGACCATGAAGCTCCGTTGAAAGGCGGCCAAAGAGTTTGGAGTAATCTAACTGGAGACTTCAGGACCCCGTCGTTAACACTTTTTCTTTGGTCGAAAACTGTAAGTTCTCCGAAGTTTCATTGAACTTTTTTTTTACAGTTTTAAAAACAGAGTTACAGTTAACTGCTGAGTTTTTCCAGTCTTTACTGAAGTGCTTACTTGACTTCTATGGTGTTAAAAAACGCTAAAGTCCCCTTGTTTTTAGTTTACTTGGACTTGAAGCTAAAAATGAGGTGGACGTGTTAGCTAACGTATTAACCCAGAGTTGAGCTTTTTTAGACTTTTGCGTATACGTCTGAATATTGAATATATTCCTTATGTAAATGGCTATTTAAGATTAGACTGCACATATAGCAGCCTAATGTTAAATAGCCATAACTGTGTTGACGTAAATAAGAGGGCTGAATTTATATTTATTATTTTTTTGTTCTTTTATTATTAATATTTTCCTCTATTTCTTCACCATCAGTGAACACTTCCATAGAGAATCTCTCTGGGTCTTACTGTGATATTTCACTGTAATTTTCAAATTTTATTTGGGATTAAATCACCAGCCCATGCATCACACATGTGTTTAAATTCCACGTTAACAAAAAATACACATGTAGATATTAATAATTCATATAAATACCATTCATAGAAGTAATAATGTTATTAGAGACAGTGGTTTAGGTAATGATTTATTTAATTTCAAAGCATTGCAGTTTTTTTTTTTTGTGCTTTTTCTTGTGCTAGGCTTTGTATGCGAGGACCCTTATTGCATCACATTTTATTTATGTATCCATAAATGTGCAGGCCAACTCATGAATCACTGTTGTGAACCTCCAGTCAGACTCCGTTTGGCGCCCAGCATCATTTAGAAAATGCAGTAGGAGCCAGCACTTTATAGCTGCTTCAGATCCAGTGTTGGCTTTTTTCATCATCAGCCTGAGACTTCTGCAGCCTTTGTGTGGGTAAAAGTCTGCAGTGTACTTTTTTTAATTCAGGAAACCCCCCACTCCTGAGGCACATGACCCCCTGGCAGTGCTCTACTCTCCCTACCTCCCTCTAGTGACGTCTTGGCCTGCAGGCAGAGAACCTAAAACATAACAAAGGATTTTATTTCCCTCTCTGTCAATAACCACATTTGTATTCTCACCTCACTCATTCAGCCAATGATTCATGTCTCAGAAAACCCATGCTGGTGCACACTTGCTTGCACAGCCATATCTGATGTTACAGTGGCATAGTAAAACAAATTCTCCAACATCTTAGTGATTGTTAAGAGACACAAATAAGTCTAATCTCCTGGAAGCTTGTTTCCCAAGGCAGCAGGTATTTGTGTGTGTGTGTGTGTGTGTCTGCCCATGTTTGTATCAGCAGCAAACTTGCCTTGCAATAAGATTTACATGGCACACTCCCCAAAGTTTTCTAGATTTAGATTTTGTTTTTCTTGAAGCCACATGTCCAAAAATTCGACCTGGGCCTTTCTATCTCAGGCAGCTTCCCCCCCCCATGATATTTGCATTCCTTGCATTCTTGGTGCAGTTCTCTTGTGGTGGTGTATTTTGAAAGAAGGGAGGTGTCATGTTGAAGCCACATGACATACTGGGATGTTTACATTCTTCTGAAATTAATTATAATGTCTTAATCTAAAACATTTGTCTCACAGGAACAGAATTAAAGGCTCATTCCTCTTTAAATTCAGTAAAATTGATGCTCCTTTATAATGCGACAGAAGTAATATGGCAGCTCCTGGATTTTCAGCTTTTATTGCAGTGTGTGACGGGATTGCGGGAAAATTGCAGTATCTTTGCAAGAGGAAGACATTTCCCCAGAATTTGCCAGGAAGCACTTCCTGACAGGACTGAGTGAAGGTCTTCCTGAGCGTAAGGATGCCTCTGTTTCAATCCTGTTTACAGTTTCAGCCCATTCATTGGAAGCGCTTATAGTGGTGTGAGTAATACTAGGACTTCTGTGTTACGATAGTGATAACAAAGGTAACAAACTGTAGTTTTTCTTGGCTTGCTGAGATCTCTTACTCATTTCCTCCAGAGCTTTTCATTATTTTGTCAATTTATTTTTCCCTTCTACTTTGATTTCTTCCCTGTGGTGTAGTTGGGGCCACGTGGAAAAACTGCAATAACTTGGGATCAGAGTCGTGGTGCTACCATGTGAGGCTCTGAAAGACAAGGACTTGTTTGTGTAGCGTGTTGAGGCAGCCGGTGCTGCAGTGAGAAACACAGCGCTGGTTTAGTGCCTGACGTTTCTATCAAACAACCTGACCTCACAGTAGCCCAGACTGAAAGTTCAATGCACCATCTCTCAGGGGGAAGGGTAAACAAAAGGAGGGTGTTTGACTGGAGCTTTTGACGAGGCTTTTTCTTAAATTGGGTGGCACAGGAAGACCAAGAGAAAGGCAGATGGGCCAGAATATTCAATCATAAAATGCAGTGATGGAAACTGGTATGGAAAAATATTAGGTGCAGCCCTGTGCTCCAATGCAGAAAAAACCTGCAGATGATTTTTGTACTGAATAAGTTTTTATAAGTCGATTAATGTCTTAGTAACTTTTGTCATTGTTATTAGCTGTCAGATCAGCTCAGGAGGTTTAAATATCTCTCTGCAAACTGGAACACAAAGCTTTCTAAATTAAACCAAAATTGTGCAGTAATGAAATCTGACTGTCATATTTCTCTTGATAATAAGTTCAGTAGCTGTTTGAGGTAGAGAATGGGGACTTAATCAAATCCCACTAAAACAAATGCTTTAAAAGGAATGGCAGCAATGTAGGTGTATTGGAGACAGTTATTGTGTTCAGTTATAAAATTTCAGATCTGATTATATTTGCAGTTTGTCATTTTAATCAAGGGTGATGGTGCTGAAGGAGAAGTGAATGCATTGTTTAGATTACTTTTGAAGAAGAAGTAGTCATGGACTCATGGTAGCAATTTATTTTAAACTTGTTCTGAGACTTCCTGTGACTTAAAGTGTCACACAGATTTACAAACACCACAATTTTGCTTCTATCCAGTGAGCAAAAGTATCGTACAGCTGATTGTGAGGAGGTCTAAAGTCTTTCTATGACAAACTGGGTCGCAGTACTACACCTTATGCTGCAGTCTGAAATGCACATCTGTACCACAGCTGGAGGTAAGTTATAGGAGCATGAGGCACCGGTAGAGGCGTGTGTGTGTGTTACAGAGACCGACCATTCAGCGTATGGTCAAGTAATCCCAGCCTATTTTCTTTTCAGATGCTTCATCCCTCCCCCCCTCCCCCTTCTATATCACTCCAAATCCATCTGGTTGATGTTAAAATCACTTCTTAGCCCAAGAAAAGTCGAGTTTGATTCTCTTACTGATTTGTCTTTCTTTTTTTCTTTTTTTTTTTTTTTAAAAATTTTTTTGAATT
>VOQK01027524.1:0-11293 GCA_015052645.1 Benitochromis conjunctus
TTTTTTTCAAGTGTTTTTTATTTTTTTTTTTTTTTTTAAAGAACCTGTGCCTAAGCACTTTCATCTAATTCAATTCAATTCAATTCATATATTGACAAATTACAACAACAGTTGCCTCAAGGTGCTTTATATTGTAAGGCAACACCCCTACAATAATACCCCAATAATCAGATGACCCCCCTATGAGAATGCACTTGGCGACAGTGGGAAGGAAAAAAACCCTTTTAACAAAAAGAAACCTCTGGCAGAACCAGGTTCAGGACAAAAGACATACTATTCACACAAACAGTCACATTTCAATGACTGCATGGGAGGTGGGCCACTTATGGTTCAGAATCTGGTCCAAAGATACTTCAAAATACTTGGGGAGCCAGGGATTGAACCACCGAACTTGATAGACAACCTGCTCTACCACCTGAGCCACAGTCAGGTGGTCTGTCATCTCTGCTTGCCTCGCTGTAAAAGTCATTGCACACCAGTGTGTTGGAATAGTCCAAACAATCACAAAACCCTAGATGGGTTGCTGGTGACCTGATGGGTATTAGCAGGTTAAACTAACATCATCTGCGTGTGGCTATTTCACATCTGAATGAGCACCTTGCTCACTTGTTAATAGATTACATTTGCAAGACTAAAACAGTGCGTGCCTTTCATGGCATTTTAAGGAGTAGCTCGGCTCACTGAAAAAATGATCAGCGACTGATCGGAGAAACAGAAATTACCCTGGGAAAAATGCTAACTTGTGAAATTTTCAAAATATTGTAATAAATTTTAAACTTATGGAATTTTATGTTTCTTAATTTGTGCTTGCAAGATTATTCACAAGGGCTCCAAATGTACATTTCTTTCAATGTTAAAAAGGTTATTTTATGGCAATTTATACGTTTTCATAGAAACATAAAACAAGACAATTAAGTTACAAACAAGTTACATTTATATGGGCTTATATGGCTAAACATATATCTGTGAGGAATTGGAGACATCACAGCATCACAAGCCATTTTTGATTACAGCTGTGGGATGAGTGTACAGCAGTCCTCTTCAACCACCTCCTCGGCTTCTTAAACACACATACCTTGTTTAAGAAGTTATGTGTGTATAATGAGATGCAATGGTTACATTGCATAACTGCTATTAAATGTTCACAAGCGAGCTCCTTACTTTGTCTCCCTGTAGTTTTGTGGTGCACAGGTATCACATGGCAGGTTTATTTAAGCTGGGAATAGCTGCCTGCTGCTAATTGAAAGTAAGTAGATGTGAGCTGTTAGAAAATCAAAACAGCAATGCTGACAAGCAGGCTGCAAAATAAAAAACAATGTGCTTAAAGACACTAAAACAAGTTGCAGAGCTCAAGGGATACAATTATGAGAAGTGTGTCACTGTGAAGAACATTTCATTGCCCAAACTGGGAGGCTATAGAGGTTTATAGACATGACCGCTTGCCACGTGACCAGGGTTCCCGTTTTAGCTGAGGCAATTGTGCTTGTGTCCAGTCACAACCATCAGCGATGGCCCGTCACGCACACCAGATGTGAGGAATAATGTGTGATTTGGAAAAATAAGGTGGAGTTTGGTCTGCGTAGCATAATAAACTGGGTAACTGAAGCCCCTTTTTACACCATTTTATTTGAATTTTTTATCTTCTTTGCTTATTTTTCAAAGGAAATGCCCATGTTATTTCTGTTATCATTTACTGTCTTTTTCTTTATGGTCTATGATAAGGTATTGATTAAACTGAATACCAACACTGTACTGCATTTCTATTGTACGAATATGAACATAAAGTGCCTATTGACGCTATGCACAGCTGGCTGTGCATTGTGCTTCTGGCAGGCCAGAGTATTTAAGCATTGGCAACCCTACACGTGACATTAACTTGTCGGCCATTTTGCACATGTAATAATCCTGAAATATAGTAGAAAAACCTACTAAACTATTGCGCAATGACAATAAAGAGTTATCTCGATCTCTAAACAAGATAAACTATGGCAACTATGAGTAAACAAACAAGTATTTATTCTCTCCTCTAATGTTAGCTGGCATGACGTTAGCTTGTCTTTGTTGTTAGCCATCGCTAAACAACAGCCATAGCTGTCCAAAGACGGGAGGGTCACATGTCTGATCTGCTGACAATTACTAATTGTGATAATATCTAGATTAAACAAGTATGTTCATGTAAGATGTATTATGTTTGAACCCTAAGTTTAGTTCAGGAGCAAGGCTTAAGCTGAGAAGGAAGAGAATGACATGGAGATGAGAAGGTGAGAGTAGTGCCAGAGGAGGCAGACGAAGAAGATAAGAAAGAAAAAAACTAGAAAGAAATAATGAAAATATAAATGTAAAAATTTTAAATGGTATAGATTGTTTGAAACAGATATTGGTGATTTTAAAAATTCAACTAACCTGCAATTGTTATACTGTTATATCTGATGCCTGAGTTCATTAATTAGGTTTTTTTGTGTTCTTCTATCTGAAAAAACATGAAACTGATTTTCCTTCTGTCCGTGATTGTCCTTGATGATTACTGCACCTAACCACGC
Organism: Benitochromis conjunctus; assembly: GCA_015052645.1. NCBI lineage: Eukaryota > Metazoa > Chordata > Actinopteri > Cichliformes > Cichlidae > Benitochromis > Benitochromis conjunctus. The sequence goes on from VOQK01027524.1 coordinate 2,541, forward strand.
AGCAGTATGTAGGCGTTGTGAGGGAAAAGTAGTGACAACTTCTATGTAAACAACGGATTAGTGATGATCACGCCCACTGTGGCAGACAGGTCTTGAGTGACATCACATTCAAAATTTCAGAATCTGCAAAACGTATTATTAATATCACACTTAAACTCATCCTTTTTACCCCCGTTTGATCAGCGTGCTGCGTAGTGTTTGTAGTATTCTGAGCACTGACTTTCACTTGTGTTGTCTATTTTTCACAGATCCTCTTACATTACGCAGTTGTTTGATCGAGTAAGCACTAATCTTTCCTTAAGCGGTGTTTTTATTCCTACATGAATTCTATTTAGTTTCCAGCTCGGCTGGCTGATGACTGAAAGAAGGTAAGAAGAAATACAAGTAGAAAGTCTTCAACAAAAGTTTCTTGGTAACAGTCACAAAACATCTATTGGGATAAACAGAAAGCTTTCCTCTGTGTCCTTCGGCTTCATGAGACAAATGTCCTGGTCCCATTTACTGATCATAATAAAGCTATAGCTTTTCAAAGGCCATACTGTTCTGTTTTAAAGAGCAGTGCAGCGCTTTGTCCTACAGTAACCTCTGGACTGTTGTCGACTACTCTTGTTACGTTACAGCCTGTGGCCACATTTCATTTCTAACAGGAAACTCCCTCCTTCCTTCTCTCCTCCTGTTCAGCCCTACGTTCTTGCCACATGCCCGCCTACAGTTTAAGAATCCAAACAGGACTCAGATGATCCGCATTTTTATGTCTGCGTATTCAGGCCACATTAGCAAGAGCAGAGCAGGAATGGAGGAAACTGTTTTTTTGCTTTGAAGCTGGTTCCAGTTACTTCCCGGCGTTCCCCTCCCATTCCCCATTCAGTCAAGCACAGCTAGAAAACACTGACAGCCAAAACATGATATGTGTGGAGAGCTGTAGCTTCCTTTTAGCTTTGTAGATTACTGAAGTGAGAGGTGGTGCAGCATGCGGCAGGATTCAGAGTACTGGAAAGTAATTACAGGATTGAAACCTGCCTGCTGCTTTTTTTTAAAAGCCAGATTTGCTGTGCTGTAATCCCTGCTGTCATTTAGCACTGCAGGAAATTCAGATTGGTGTCACTTCTATGGGACAATCTCTGGTATTATCAGAGAGCAGGTGACTACAGGAAAATGAAAGAAGAGAAGCTGGTAAATCTGCCTGCCAGTACCGCAAAGCTGTCGATATTTGAAGATTCGTGTTTCGTTTGTCAAGATTTGTTGGGGAATGTTGTATATCGGTCGCTATCCTTTTTCAATCACTGTTTCTAGAAGCAGTATTTTTATATCAATGCTATATCGATGTTTCCTTGCACCTGACAATTTTCAACGGAGTGTGTTTTTTGTTGTCATTGTTTTTTGTTTTGATATGAATCAATGGATGTTAGACTAGTCAAATGGAGTCTGCTTATAATATGGTCTCAGTGGCAGGCTGGCTATACAGAAGCCATCCTTATTGGAAGGGAAAGACAAAGGCTGAGGTGTGAGAAATTTCACAGGAACTGGATGAAATGTTCAGCAGCATCATCACTCCAACGTTCATCGTTGGAGTGATGAACCCAAATTTGACATTTTTGGTTGAAATCATTGTCATTGTTGTCAACACTGACTGACTTATGAACACAAAAAAGTGTAATCAAAATTTAAACCAACATTCAAGACCATCTGGAAATCTCCATCTGATTGGACGTGGACTGAGCATGCCCAACACACTGTCAGTGCAGTAAAACCACAAACAAACAAACAAAAACACAGTGGAACACAATCAGTCGTGGATTGGCCTCCCCAGTGTCCAGACATCAACATCACTGAAGCAGTGACAAAGAACAGAACAAAAAGCAGCCAAAGAAGAGCTTTGAATGTCCTTCGAGAAGCCTGGAGAACTATTCCTGACCACGACTCAACTTAGAAGAAACACAGTTGGTCATAAAGTCAGGTGGTCATAACAAACATTGACTTTCAAGCTCATCAGAACTGTGCAAACTGTTTTTTTCCTCATACACAGTATTCCCGTGTATATTTACACACTTCACTAAATTGCTACATATATTACCCATCCTCTTAGCAAAACATAAAGGGGCTTAAGACTTTTGCACAGTACTGTACAACCTGATACCTGTTTTAAGGTGAAGCCATAATTTTGAGGCTAGCTTTAGTTTACACTAGCTAACTTATGCTAGGAGCTGATGTACGACAGTGTGCTGTCCTGAAGCAGGAGCATCGTGTATTACTGTAGACTGCAGACTGAACCTTGGACTTATTCAGTACAGCACTTGGACAGTACAGTTCAAATTTTAAGTATTAGCATGGACACCATACACAAGGTGAATTTAGCACTCATTTTCATGTGTGATTCTGGCTACATGGTGAATTCAAGTCAAACTTGTTTCCTTTTTAATTATTTTTTGTCTTCACCGAGATGTAAAAAGACTTTGTCTCATTCATGAAAGCAAGGACCCAAAACAAAACCCCCAAACAAGCTAAAAGACAAATAGCCCTTCAGCCTTTTTTTTGTTTGTTTTACAGAAACCTGTGTTTTCCACAGTGCATTGGAAATGATCACTGTTCCCTAAGAACATTACTCGAGCTTTCTGGTTTCCATCTGTACACAAATATTTCACACTATAAGCTTGTTATAAAAAGGCTGAGTGTGAATAAAAATACTTTCACACCACTTCTATACTTGTTATTTTCTCCCATGCTGGTACATTATCACTGTAAACCTCCTAGCAAATGTTGATCTATGTCTGCCTAACAAGCGTTACTGGAATAACAACATAGCAAAAGGATTAGTGTTTTTCTTTTTTTTTTTATTTCTGCAAATAGGAAAATAGCATTTCTGGTATTCAAAACAAACAAACAAACAAAAACAAAACAAAAAGAGAATATCGCCTGTGCTCAGGCATCACACAGAGAGAGAGAATTGGATGATGATGATGATTAGGGAATACAGGTCTGGATGTAGGTCAGTAGAAGCAGCCTGGGGAGGCTCAGACACAAAGACAGCACTGGTTCAGACAGATAAACACGTCTGCCCGTCTGTTTCTACGCTACAGAGCATGGCTGCTTGGAAAGAAGAAACCTAGGCTATCCAGAATGCTAAGAATCACAGATATAAGAACGATTGCTGTGTAAATGTCTGTGCGCCGCTACGCGCATAAGTGCTCTATTTTTGCGCTTATCCATAAGCACCAGTGTTGCTCGAGCTAAGGTTAAGACTGCCGGTAGCTGCAGTTTGTAGTAGTAAGTGCCTGCTCAACAGAGATAATCCACCTATGTGAGGCGTTATGCTTGTAATTACAGCCTATTTTGTGAAGCACCGGTAGGTTAACAAGCACCACAATGTTGAGATCAAATAACACACGGTAACACCGACTGCCCCGGGCAGTTGAACCTTCCTTACTAAAATTGCTTCACTATTTTTTTTTGCATTTTGCTGTTCCAGTGCATTTTGTGGAACTGCCATGAGAGCAGGAGTGTTTTCTGACTGTTTCTCACTTTTCACTAGCACAAGTGCACTTGAGACCAGCAGACTCAGCTTAATGGTTTATGTGAACGGGTAGAGTGGGACTTCAAATCCCAGAGCGTAATCAGTCCGACATTCCACAGACTGACCGCGCTACAATCAAACTCACATAACAGACCGAAAACCTCTCCAGGAACACCGCTGAATAGCTTAATGCGCTGATTGAAAATCCTCGGATTTCAAAACAAACAAACATCTATATAAAGGCTACGAGCTGTACACGTCATCTGTGTCCTTAATATTCGGTACACATTTTATCGAATATGCTAATAAAAATGATTGGATAGATGTTAGCTGCCTTTCCAGCTAGTCATACTATTAGCTTTTCTTGCTGCTATAACCAAAAAAAATAAATGTTTACAGTAAGTGCTACTGTAAATAAAAAAAAAAAAAAGAGCAAAGTTTCACATCACTGTTGCACCACCGAGCCACAGTATACCGTATAGGCCCATAACTACTTTGTGTGTGTGTGCGTGTATGTCTTTTAAGCCACATTAATGGGCTGCACAATGATTTCCAGAGAACAAAGAGCTTATAAACCGTATAAACGAAGGTGTCGTTTTCATCCTCTCACAGAGGGCCAGAACAGGGATTTCTGGTTTGGCAACCCCGTGTTCAGAGTCACAGTTAAATAAGAGCAGTCATATGATAACAGCAGAGGTTTTGTGAGATGGACAAAGGCATCGATGAAGAGATTAGGACATACTGGGACTGAGAAAAGGCATACAGGTCCAAAGCATTTTGGATCACGATTGGATGAATGTGATCAAGGCCAGGGGTGTGGTCCAGAAAACATTGAGTTTTTCTCAACTTGGCCAAATTATTAGGACGACTAAACTACCTCTGCCGTGAGGAGCCTCGGCAAGTTCAAAGTACTTTCAGAAGAATTCAGAAATTGCGCCGTGAAATAGGGTGCGGGTTTCCGAACTCTCTTGAACGCATCGCGTTAACGGTTAGAACACATAAGTGCAACAATGGAAGCTTCATCTGAACCATTTGAACCCTGAAGTTTACCTTTGAGGAAGCAAATCGATTGCAAAAGTAGAAAAAAAGAGATTCTATAATTACAGATGCTCCCATTACCGGTTACCACTCTACTTCCCACAGCACCTGGCAGCTTGGTAACTGGAGCAGTGGGGCACACAGTGGTTACCAGAGGGGCCCTTATAAGAATGTCTGCTGCTCTGCATTCTGCCACGCGTGGGTGCGCACAGGCCAGGAAATCCACTTTGAGCTGACTTTTTCCTGAGCTGGCTGCTCGCTCGGTACAATATGAGCAGCTCACAAGGAGCACTGAAAGTAAAACGGAGGGGAGGAAGAGGCGGGACAGAAACTCTCAAGTGAAACGGCAGCCAACTCCCGAGATCTTCTGAAAGGCCAGCTCGTAAAGCACCAAAAGTCCTGAGGGAGCCCAGACCCTCACCGTGCGGCCCAAGTCGAAGCAGGGCAAGGCAGGTGGGTGGGTGGATGCTGGGCAGGGTTCAGGTCAGCTGAGGGAATCACACGGTGGCTCTGATAATCCTGCTGGGCCTGGAGCTGCGGTGGACCTTTGTGTGTTTGGAGAGGTGGTCGCTGCGGGCAAACTTCTTCTCACACAGTGAGCACTCGTAAGGCTTGACGCCTGAGTGAGAGCGGCGGTGACGAGACAGTTCGTCGGAGCGGGAGAATCTGGAGACACAAGAGCAGAGGGGTAGTGTTATACACAGCTCGGAGGAGGTTTGGAGACATTCACCAGCTAACATATCCATTAATCGGGACATACCCGACATACCAAATCCCTTCCCCCCAATGATGGATAAGATTACATGAATTAATATTGGAATTATTATACGAATCAAATCCATTCTCATGTTTTGCCGTTAAAGATGAGAGATTTTTGTTGGAGATCGCTACACTACTTCCTGTGTGGAAGGTACAGTACAGGTTCAGGAACTTCTGGGGCCGAGCTTGCTGATTGGCCAAATGTTTTTGTGCTTTTCCAAGTTTTTTTTAAACCTGCAGGTCATGTTAAGCATTTACAGAATAAAAGTGGGAACTTTGGCATAAAGAGAAGGATTTACATTCTGCCCGGTAACAGAGAGTAGAACAGCTAACTTTGTGACGTGACTATTTTGCGTAATCTTCACAGAGCTTCACACCACAGTAGAAACATAGATAAGGAGTTAAAACAAGTCTCAGTCCATTTGAAAGTCCCAGCCATCAATCCTCAAAACTAAAAGGCATAAAAAGTCTTTAATGACACAAACGTAATGGCGATGGGTAACAGGACACTGAGAGGCTGAAATCAATATTTAGCAGAAAATGAAACAGTTTCAGTATGCTCAGTTACAAATGAATCAATATATGAGTCTTTATTAATGTGAAACGCTCCAGTTTGTTAACAGCCTGGAAAAATCTGATTGTTTACCTTACAGAAAATGAAACGACGGTTTGGATAATTATGTAATCATTTAAGGCATGGCTTCAGCAGCTGAGGAGGCCTTGTGCAGACACTGTAGCACAGGCTCAAACACCCCTCTCTCTTCATTTCAGTGAGACCACCCGGGGAGACCGGCGTTTTATGTTTAATAACTACCATCTGAGTCTCATCAGTGATCATCATCTCAGCTCACCTCACAGGTACTTTTCAAGCACTTTTTCACCCAATATTAACAAGTTTTCTCCAAATAAAGACTTGCAGGGTTCACTGTGAGGGTTGCATCGTCACACAGCTGTGATTTTTCAATTAGATGGCAGGCCCCGCCCTAACACACACAATATGATACTATAATGGTCATAGCATTGTGTGTCTATCTATGTTTGTATGCTCCCTGTGTTACAGTTAACTGAACAGCGAATCATGACCTTACAACTGCCTTCACCGTGCGCGTACTTGTTGACGTTTCGTGCGCATGTGGTACGTTCATTTATTTTGTGCACGGTATTCTGTGGATGCATAACAAACCCTTGTGAATGAAGGAACAGCTGAAATTGTTTATTCCATTTCCTCGTATTATAATAAACATACCGTGGCGTGTTTGTGCAGGGTCTGTTGCCCTAACTAGTCTTGCTGGATCAGGCCATCTGCTTAATCAGTGCCAACAATCAATCACGGGGAAACCCCCTAAAACCTCATCTTAACTGTTAAACCTGTTACAGTCTCCATCATGTTCCATACCTCCATCCACACTCGGGCCAGCTACACGTGTATGGTTTCTCTCCTGTGTGACGGCGGAAGTGGGCTTTCAGATGGCTGCTTTTGGTGTACATCTTCCCACAGCCTGGGTGGGAGCACTTGTGGACCCTTTCAGTAGGTGGCACCCTCGTCACCCGAGGAGCCATTGCTTTTAGCACACCGCCTACATGGCCCCCGACCCCAGTCAAGCCCGTGATCTCCAGAGTCCTCATAGTGATGGGCAGAGGGGCGATCTTTACATACTTCTGGTCAGTTGACTTGTTATCCCCACTGTTTAGTGATAACAGAGTGGTGTGGGTGGAGGGCACCTGGGGAGCCAGCAGGGTTACATTTTGTCCTGTAGCACCTTGAAGCCCCATGACCACATGGGTGAGCAAAATCCCACTTTGGGCCCCCGGAGGAGAGCCTGCTGGATTCTGGGCCTGGGCCAAAGGAAGAGGCTGGAGTTGGAGCACCAAAGGAGCACCCAGGAGCACCGGTGGGGACAAGGTGGGTGGTGAGGGGTTAACTTGAATGGGGCTATTTCTCCCTGCTTGAGCGGCATCTGAACTAGGCGTGCATTGGGAAGCATCAGTCTTTGGATCATTGATAGTCTCTGAGGAAGCAACCGGGGGAGCAGAGGCAGGTGGAGGGTCGGCGGAGCTGCACGGTAGAGGGGAGGCCTCCTCCTTTGGAACTACCACCCCGTCTTTGACTATTTCCATCTTTTCCCTCAGAAACTCCTCGATGTCCTCCAAGGTTGGGGAGAACGGAGAACAGGGGTGGAACGAGAATTCAGGCAGCTTAGGCTCCTGACTGGCAGCTTCCCCTTCTCCCATTTCTCCCAAGAAAATATGGAGACGCTTTTCTCCATCATCATCCTCCTCCTCCTCCTCTTCTTCGTCTTCCTCATCCTCTCCTGGGCTGGAGCTGTGCAGAACCTCCACTTCCTCTGGGCTGTTGCAGGAGGCCGAACTGCCCCCCTGGCTGCGGTCTCCGTCCCCGAGGTCAAGGGAGAAGAGGCCGCTGCTGTCCCTGAACAGGTCATTCTCCAAACTCAGCATTCTGCTGCTGAGCGACACCATTGATCCTGGCCGAGCGCTGCAGAAGGGATGTAGAGGAAACTCGATCCAGAAGAGGAGACACAAAGACCTGCAAAGGCAGCAGTGAGACCAGATTTTATTACCCAGCAGAAAGTAAAAAGGCAGGAGGAGCTGAGGACCTCAATGACTCAATTATTGACTTTAAAATAAATATAGCTGATGCATTTGGCAACAAAAAACACTTCAGTTTTTCTCCTTAATATTCAAGTCACAGTTATATTCTAAACCATTAACTCTGATTATGTCAGAGGGTTCAAACTAATACTGAACAGAACAGAAAAAGGCTCATATATCATATATCATTCAACCAGATCACACACACATCTGTACAAACGTACCAGGTGGTCCAATATCGATTTTTAAAGATCATAATTTAGAAAATCATATGCAGGGTAATTGGGCTAATGGCATCAACTAAAATTTCTCTTCCAATACTGGATGTCTATACATATAACGAATGTTGGCAGATGAGTGCATGGCATCCTCTCAGTCACACTGTTATTTAACTTTTCATGCACAGCAGCATATTAGGAGCCCAGCGGACAGCTGGGCCCAAGTCCCCCCCCACTGAGCCAATACACTGTTACAGTTTACCGATCTATCTTATTAGCAGTTTTTAGACATATGCTTCAAAAATCTGCACGGTGAATTTTATGACTTTGTACTTTAAAAAAAAAAATGTCCTGGGGATAAGCTGAATGATTCACTGCTGCACGCAAACAAGGTTAAACATGATTGGGTGCTCTCCCGCTGGTACATGCATACTTTCTGGGCAGTTTATTTCCTGCTTCTGTGAAGACAAAAGTAATAATGTACGAGTAGGCGAGCGCTCTGAGCAGTGCGAGAATTCCTTTGTGGTGCAACGCAAAGTCTACTCCCAGTTAATGTAAGTCTCTGGTCCTCACTTGAATAAATAAATACTTTAATTTTATATTAGCATGTATCCACT
>VOQK01027525.1:0-10245 GCA_015052645.1 Benitochromis conjunctus
TATTCACATTTTCCAAAAAAGGTTTCAAACCTTTGGTAAGCACTGTTCTCATGTGTGTGTGTGTGTGTGTGTGTGTGTGTGTGTGTGTGTGTGTGTGTGTGTGTGTGTGTGTGTGTGTTTTCAGCGTTTTCTCCTCTCTAGCACTTCTCTAAACTCTGCACTGCAGCCATTAGACTACCTGACTCTTGATATCTGAGGACGGGTAATTTGGGAGAGCAGGTGGGTAGCGAGATAAGTCTTTTCACGCTAATAAATCCCTTTGCAGTGAACCGACCTGAAGTGAATTCAATTAGCAGGGAGCAGAAACACAGGGGATGCACCAGTCAATTGACCACCAATCAGAACTATCTGATTCCTGCTGTAAAAGCAGCAGTTGGCCAGTAAAATACCAGATAATGAAAGCAAAAAATAAATAACCATGATGCGACACTAAGCGTTTTGATTTATGTTAGTGGGGGAGGCAGAGAAGAGGTCTCGTTAATTAGAAAGATTTTCGTGAGGCGCCCGCTAACATTCAGAGGGAAGAAAGTGATGAAAATGATTCCAGCGGATGTGAAGCACTTGTGGGGAACCTGAAAGTTGCACCTCTGGACATCTGCATAGGTTTAGAGCAGAAAGACGTTACAGTGAGCGTGGTGTTGCTGAACACTAGAGCCTTGTTTTACAGCCACAGGCCACAGCTATAATTAAACACACCCATCTAGACTAATGGAAGGAGAATCTCAGTGTGTCAGACAACTAATTGCTACACTCAGTCTCTCTTTCTCACACAGACACGCGCGCGCGCGCGCGCACACACACACACACACACACACACACACACACACACACACACACACACACACACACACTCTTCTTTTGTCTTTGCTAATCTAATCTGGCTCAGCTACTCTCACTTTGAGTTCGTTACCTCCACCTTCTCCTCCTCCTCCTGCTCCCCCACCTCCTGCTCCCCCACCCCTCTCCTCTTCCTCCAGTAAAGGATGTTCTGGGTTTAATGAGAAGCTCCTCATTATTTCGTCTCTCTTTGCTCTCAGCGTTCATTCTTCTCTCCTTGAGTTTGTGCTGCTGTTGGTGCTGCTCTGCAATGTCAGAGTGCTGTTAAAGACTCTGCTTTGTTTAGAGGACGAGCACTATTTCCAGTGTCTCCAAACACTGGAGTTCACTGGGTTTGTTGTCAGGAATGTTTGTTGGAGAAAGACAGTTGAGCAGGGCTTTTCTGAAGCAGTTTTAAATAATATTTAATATCACAAAAAATATATATTTGTTCAATTAAATATCCATGTCAAAGATATTCCATAAATAAATGGAAAATGGAGTTAAATAACCTGCCAGTTCAATGGTCATCAGTTAGCACAGTGCCTGTGCCTCACAGCAACAAGGTCCTGTGTTTGAATCCATCGGCCATGTAGAGCCTGCATGTTTCACCCACCCCCCGCACGCATGGGCTTCCTTGGGCACCGCGACCATCCCCACAGCCCCAAGACATGCATGCTAGTTTAAGCCGTGATTATAAGTTGGCTCTCCTTTGACGTGAAACTATAAGAAAAAATCAGTCTGCAGGTAAAACCTGCGTTTAAAAACACCTGCTTGTGCCTTGTGTAAATATTGCAAGCAGTTGATAATAATAATGGAGATGGAGAAACAGCAGTCAGGAGGAGTGATGGAAGTGAGTGGGGGGCAGTGCTAATTACCCTATTCAGGAGTTTGACGGCCCGTGGGTAGAAGCTATTTGTGAGGGTTTTTGTGCTTGATTTCAGACTTCTGTAGTGCTTACCTGAGGGCAGAAGTGTGAATAGGTTTCTCTTTGTTTGCTGCCAGGCTGTCGTGTTACCACTCATCAGTCCTTCCAGGCATTTCGTTGTGTCCTCAACACATTTTGGAGTGTGTTTTTGGATTGTGGCATTTGCCTGCTTCTTCGCTGCTGCTTGCCTTCACTGATGACCTTTCTGTGTTTGATCCCTGCTTTGAGTAAAGATTTTATTTTGGGCTTGTAACCCTGCCTCTGTGCGTCCAGTGTTTTTGGAATACCTGTGATGTTTTAGTGAGAGAGTTAAAAGCCAGGTCAAAAGAATCATCTATGAGCTGTTTGTTGATCAGAGTTTTGATTTAAGTATAAAAAGTAAATTGTTGTTGGACTTGGTAAAAGTTGTCTGCCAATTTATCTTTATGAAGGTCGGCTAAAAAAATGACAATTTGAAATAAATGTTTTCTGTCTCTTCTGCTTTTGTCCCAGACACGATGGAGCGGTGGTGGGCGTGGTGTTTTGCCCTAGTCTTCGTGGCGGCGCTTTGCCTCAGGCCCTCCCACGGCGAGAACGCAGTGTTCTCCTCCGAAACTCTGATCAACAACGTGGTGGCTGATCGCCACACGGGCCGGCTGTACATCGGCGCCGTTAACTCCCTCTACCAGCTGAACTCTGACCTTATCCCTGAGTCCCAAACCAAGACGGGCCCGAAGAAAGACAACCGGCAGTGCACGCCGCCCGTCAACGACGCCTGCGAGGAGGCCGTGGAAACCGACAACCACAACAAGCTGCTGCTGGTGCACGGCACCAAAGACGTGCTGGTGGTGTGCGGCAGCCTCTTCAGAGGCATCTGCTCACTGCGCAACCTGAGCAAGGTGGACCATCAGTTGTACTTCAGCGACAACAAAGGGGAGAAGTCGTACGTGGCGAGCGCCGAGGAGAGCGTCTCTGTGGTGGGAGTGATGTCATATTTCACAGAGGAGAAAGACAACTTGACAGTGTTTCTGGTGAGGACGGAAAAACACACGTTCGCGCACACACATGGAAACTTGTGATTATTTCCTGCAGTAAATAAAAAATAATAATTCAGATGATCTCCACCATCTGTGATACTGTGTGAACAAACACAATAAAACTGCAATTTGTAGAGAAATTAAATTGGCAGCCATATGGGAAATGAGCTCTCTTGTCAGTTATCTTTAAGTGTTTTTCGTTTTATTTATGCAGCGTCGGAGAATTGGCCTTTAAAAGATGGTTTATGATGTTATGTCTTCCACTGAGTTTTCCCTTCCATTCCAAACATGCATATAGACGCTTTTAATGGTTCTTCTAATCAAATCAAATATATTTTTCCCCTCTCGACGGCTCTCTGTTTGCCGGAGTGAGAGGAGAACGGGTTGTACTTCTCAGCAGAAGGATGCACTTTAAATGCATTTATCAATATATTTTCATCCTATAAAGATGAATGTGTGGTTGATTTGCACATCCAGTGGACACAAACAAAAAAAGTGCATTCAAATACTCTCCACTTGATGAATATCGGTCTGGTATTCACTGTCTTTGGCTTCTTGTTGCTCCATCCTCTCCACGAGCCAGCTGCTTGATCCATTGTTAAGGTAAATCTACTGTTAAGCGCAGGTTCTCACAGTCACAAAGAGCAAACTGTAAGTAAAGATGCAAATAAATCAGCTGCCTAATGTTTCCTGCGCCTTTTTTTTCTTTACTGCATGAATTTATGGGCCATGCCACACCAGCATGAAGATGGCTAAAGCGAGGAGCCACACCGATGCCTGTCTTTGATTTACGATGGTAGCATTTCTTTGTGGAACAAGAAAAAATACATATTTTTGAAACTGGGCTTATTTTTCTTAAGATATTTCAAGCTCTTTGTCATCTGCTCTGTAAATGGATGGTTCGTTATATGTTACAGGCATAAATCTGCTGCTGGGGGTTTGATACATTAAGAAAAAATTATTTAAAAAAATGAGAGGTGTGGGCTGTCGTGTTGGAATTTCCAGTTGTTAAGTGAGATGTTTTCATACTGGCCTAGAGACCGGTTGGCAACCTCCAGCCACTAGGGGGAAGTGTGTTTTCCCGCGTTGCTGCCTGCCACTGGATGAAATTGGTCGTAAAGAGAGTTTTACTTATGAGTGCTTTGGTTGTTGGCAGATTGCTGTGGTCGCCTGTGGTTTGCATGGAAGATGCCATCATTTCTGCAAACACTCGCCATTTACTCTCCGAGCTGAAAATGCAAACCAGAAATAGATAATGTTTCAAAGTAAAAGTTGTCTTACAGTAACACAGTTCATAACAGCTGACTTTTACTTTAAAGGGGAATATCCTGTGATTCTGGTGTGCATTGAGCTCTTCACTGTTTTACTACTGCTTGGCGAGTAGCTGGCAAGGTTTGCAGTCCATGTCGTCCAATTTGGTCGCACATGCGATCTAATTTCTCAATGGTGTGACTACAAAAAATCCTAGATCGCATCGGTGTGACCAGCTCTTTGAGTAAAACACACTATATGCCACGATAAATGCATTGCCCAAGTGTCTCCCTGCCTTTCAGTGGCAGGAAGCAGCAAACAGGTCATCAGATGAGGGCGACATGATGATTACATTTAACATTGCCTACAATATAGTTTAAATTTCAGTTCAGTGAAGCACTTTAAGCACAAGCACGTTTTCAGTAACTTAGAACTTGTAGAACTGTGCTGCAAATAAATACATTTTGTGTTGACAAGACTGTTAGTTAGTCATTTACAAATCAATATCGCCTGTGTTGGTTCTTGGTGATTCCTGACCGGTCTCTGGGCCTGCGTGAATGGGGCTTTAGCTATCAATTTCACCTCCAGCAACTGATTGGGATTACTAATTTTTACCTAGCAACCAGTGGTTGCCAGGCAGTTGCCATCTGGTCTGAAGGCCTATGCAACTGAGACCTAAATGAATCTGTCCCCTCTTTTATCTCAGGTTGGTAAAGGGTACGGCAGCCACGACAGCACCAAGCTGATCTCCACGCGAATCCTCCAGGACTATCGCGATTGGGTGGTTTTTGACAGCATCATTGAGGCCTCTGCGGTCCAGGCGAACCCCTTCGTCCTGCTTTATCTGCACGACTTCCGCTTCGCCTTCAAAGACCGCGGCTTTGTGTACTTCCTGTTCTCCCGTACGCTCGGGGTGCAGGACACCAAGAACTTCACCTTCATCTCCAGGATGTGCGAGAACGATCACTCTTATTACTCCTACACCGAGCTGCAGCTGAACTGTAGCGCTACTAACAAGTACAACAAAGTTCAGGTAATGATGATGCACTTTGCAGGCACAGAAATAAGCTGCCAGCAATTCTGTATAACTCTCAGCAGTGACTCAGAAAAACACATTTTATGTTTGGATGAGTTTGCTTTGAATTGAATCCTTCTCAGGAATGTCTCAGTCCTGACCTCTAAAAACTTTCAAAAATAAATTTAACATGGTCTTGCACTGGAAGTAGATTCCATTTATGCAGCGTTCACTTTCTCTGTATCGCAGATAAACACATATATTACTCAAAGCACCAAACATTCAGCAGTTTTATCTTTTCCTCCTCTCCCAGGCTGCTTATGTAGCAACTCCGGGGGAAGCCCTGGCTCGGAGTATGACCAGCTCTACCCAGTACGGAACGGTTTCAGCCTCTGACAAAGTGCTCTTTGTCACCTTTACTTCTGATGAAGACCCGTCCACTTCAGCCATGTGTGAGTGTCAGCTTGGGACTAATGTTAAATAAACTTTATAAAGTTTATTTCCAGCTGCTCTTTGCAAAGCGAGACAACACCTGAAAAATACAAACATAGCTCTGTTTTTTTTATTATATCAGATGATCTTTGTCAACTAAAATGTTTAAAGGTCAAAGTGCATTCTTGGCCTAAAACCTCAACTTTGCTTTCAGACTATAAGGCACACTTAAAGTCCTTTAATTTTCTCAAAAATCGACAGTGCGCCTTATGTATGAATTCTGGTTGTTTACTGACCTCGAACCGATTTTATGTGGTACACGGCGCTCAAAAATCTGTCAGGAAATGTTTTAGTACAACTTTGGTAAGCTACGAAGCCGCACCGCTTGATGGATTGTCGGAGCATTATGGCATTTAAAAAGAAATGGGGAATGGTTCAAGACTTTTGGACAGTAATGTAGGACAGTAAGGGACAAACGTTTTAGCACTAAAACAACCTATACTGTGTACGTATAGTGTAACAAACATTTGTGTTAAAAAAGGAAATTTTGTACAGCTGTGTACTGTTTTTGGTTAAACACTGTAAAAAAATCACTGTTAGAGTTCAGATAGATGGAACAATCACCTTTGCTAGCATTAGCCTATCCCAGAATCCAGTTTGATACTGGGCACCTTTAATGAACCAGTCATTTTTGAAGTGGGATTAAAAATCAAGCATTTTGGACTGAGAAGAGAAACCGTAAGTGTCTTCTTCTATCACAACCTGTGAATATTAATAGTGAGGCTATTGTCGACATGGTGTTTTTGCTCCTGTTTGTAGGCATGTACCCTCTGAAGGCAATTAATGATAAGCTGGTGGACATAATAGGAGCCTGTTACAGCAACGGCGGCATCATTGACCAAAAGCCTGCCGTTTATTCACCTTATTCCTCCAAATCTGAAGAGCTGTGCCTCAAAAACAGTCAGGTGAGAACATCGGTCTGTGTCAAAAATTAAAAAATGGCTGCAGCAGTAGATGAAACGTTATAAAATAATATATTTCCACTCCATTAGAATGACATGGCTCTCAGGTACAAGTGTGGAGCAGAGTTCCTGCCCTCCCCACTGGCTAGTAAGGCTGAGTTCGCCCTAACAGCCGAGCCCTCGTTGACCCATAAGGCTCACTTGACCGCCGTGGCTGTGGCAGAGGAAATGGGACACGCTGTGGCGTTTGTGGGCACCGCCACTGGAGAGGTAACGAACGTTTTTCACTATCCCGTCGCTTCTAGATTATTCTTTCCCTTCTCACCTTTATTTATTCTTTTTTACGTTGTCTTTTCTTTCTTTGGTTCGGGTAGATAAAACCAGGTAGTGCTATATTTTCAGTGAGGTTTATAAAGACAGGAACATCATTTTGTCTTTTTTTATTCCCTGAATGCTGGAAAACGATGTCTGACTGTAGATCTGACATTATCATTCAAGTTGCCATCTACTCATCCATTTTTGCCACTTTTCTGGGTTATTGGGAAAACAGTCTAAGCAGTGATGCCCAGAACTTTTGCCCACTTTTAAGACACTGCATCTGGAAAAGTAGCAAGTTAAATGGATCCATCATCTTTCTTCTGCTGCTTATTCTGATCTATGTCAGGGGGCAGCAGTCTAAGCAGAGAGGCCAGTTCTTCAGGGATGACACGGAGGTGTCACCAAGCCATCCGAGAGATCTAATCTCTCTGGGGGGTCCTGGATCTGGCCCAAGGTTTCCTCCCAGATGGATATTCCTGAAACACTTCATCTGGAAGGGATCAAGGAGGCATCCTAATCAGATGCCAGAACCATCTTAACTGACTCCTTTCAATGCAGAGGTTGAGTAGCTCAACTCTAAATACCACCTGAGCCACTCACAGATATGAGTCCCTCATTATAAGGGTGAGCCCAGACGCCCTTCAGAGGAAGATGATCCGACTGCTTGGATCCTTGATCCTGTTCTTCCAGTCACAGCCCAGACTTAGCAGCCATAGCTCGACCTTTCAGTCAACAGTTTTACCTTCATGCTTAGCTCCCTCTTCTTCACCGTAGGGCAATCCATCTTTCCTCGCTTGAGGCTTGAGATGACACTCTGTGATATTATTTTGAGAAAGTGTATTGGGTGTGGGTTTTGGATGTGTTAATGCACTTTCTGTGTTTCTGCAGGTGCTGAAGGTGCATTTGTCAGCCCATCCTGAGGTGTACGGGCGAGCTGCTGGCAAAGTCTCTGGAGACAAGGTCAACAAGAACCTGCTGTTCGATTCAAGCCTCGAACACCTGTACATCACCACCGAGAAAAAGGTCAGACTCACTCACTCCGACGTGGGGCTGATTGATTATTCATTTTTACTAAATCCATTTCTCTCTTCTTCCATTCATCCAACGCCTCTGTGTCACCTCAACCCGAAGGTCAGGGTCTCTGTCGTGTGCTTACTTCTGCTTTTTTTTTTCATTTCATCCATCAGGCCGGAGACTTAATGAGTCTTTCATTTATTCTGTCTGTCTCATTTGATCATTTATTCATCCGTTCGAATAACACCAATACATCCGTCTACATTACCACACAGAAGTCAGCCATTGATTTATTCACTCATTCCCTTTCTCCACGGCTCCCTTTGTTTTCCACTCGGCTTTTTCTCTTCATCTGTCTTTCTTTCCTTTGTCCTTTCATCTTTCGGTCGCCATCGCTCTCCGCGAAGTGAAAAAGATGTTATTGATTTAGAAATGAATTAATTAGAAAGCACTTCAGGAGGGCAATTTACTTTGATCAAGTCAAGTGACGATACCCGAGCTTGTTCCATCTGCTCATTTAAATTTATTAGGCCGCCCTCTTCATGTCAGAGAGGAAAATTATTTCCACCGCTGGTTGGAAAAAGTTCTTCACTGATATACCGTCAATGCAAGCTTTTCAATTACTAGAAAATACTGCTCGGTAAAGGAAGATCGAAAATACTAATAGGCGGTCTGCGTAAAAGATTATTTATGCTCCATGTCAAAGGATCCAGATCTGTTAGAACCGTAAAATATCAGTCACATGAAACACAGTGTAAGCCATTAAGCCAACCACTGAAAGTGAAGCTCCAACAGTAAAAATTAAATTAATCAGAAGACGTACATCCTCATTTACTAAACACAAACAATCATAAAGTCTTTCCTGTTTCATTAGGTGTCCTCTGGACTCTGTGGTGCAGGACCTGTGCCTGCTTTTTAAGCTCACGTCCCATTGTGACTCCATTAGCATTACAGGGATCGGTGGGGAATTAAATATTGACTGTGCTCTTCAGTAATTTAATTGATCGAGCCTGATGACATTTAGCCATCAGAATATGAAAGGACGTGTGTAATACTCATGGACATCCACCGGGACAAAGCCAGAGAAGAACTTTACACTCCTGCTGAGAGTCATGAGTGAGTCAGACATGAAATTACAGACGTTAAACAAATATTGAAGGTATCCAGAGTGATTTAGACTTCAGGAGGATATAATTGTCTCAGATATCACAAATAAACACCATAACCCTGCTTGTAAATCACTGTGAAAGGACACGTCACAATACTTTAATTTTGCTGCTGGTGCTATTGATTTGAACTTAATGCTGTGTAGCTTGATCTGTTCTAATAATATGTATATGTATTAAATTACGTAATTCAGTTTTGTAATGTTTTATAATATCAAAATGGGTGGAACAATTGTTGATTGGTTAGCACCATCTCCTGATGGCAAGAAGTTTCTGGGTTCAAATCCTCGTGCTGGCCTTGCTTTGTGGACTTTACATGGACTCTGTTATAACTATTACTTCTCCTCCTCCTTCATCCGCCTCAGTCTCACCAGATCAATGAACCAGACTTAACTGGACTGGTCTTAATTTGAAGTTTTATTATTATTATTATTTATATCAGAAATAATAAAGTGGAATGATTATTCCTATTTCAAATTCTTTATTCACTTTATTTATTCCAGATTAAACTTTATTAATCTTACGCTGAGCCTTGGTGTGCCCTCGTAGTTCATCCTCTTTCTGAAATGGTCTATTTTAGCTCCTCTACCTTGAAGCCAAATTCCTTCTGATTGGCTGCCTCTTGTGAGCAGAAATTTTGAGCAGTAGGTGAGTTCTCAAACCCAGATTTAAAGTGCCTTATAAGACCATATTGGGAATATCCACTCTCAGTAACATCAACAAGAGCCGAGAATAGAGAGAAACTACCTGAATCAGACTGTTTACAGTCTGAAGCCTGAAAATTTGTACTTGAACATATGCTGACCTCATTATTTAGTAGATCTCAGTTTCCCAAAATGTAAACACATAACTGCTAAAACGGGACCCAAATGTATTTATCATCAGAACAGCACAGAGCATTTCTGGGGCTCTTACTTTCCCTCCCCCTGTTGCGGGTGTTAAATTACCCCGTATGTTTTAAACTTTAATAAAGTTTAAAGCCCCATCACGTAGGCTTTAAGTAAGAGCACGCGTTAGCTCACAAAAACACGAGGTAATCAGTGCCGTAGAAGTAACTGAAATGGGGTTTACTAAATGGTGCTCATTAACTGCTAAGTGGTAATCATGGTCTGTACACTCCGAGCTGAGCTAATATCAGATTTATTTTTACCACCATTTTAAATTATTTTTCCCTGGTTCGTAGTTGTTTTTTGTTTTGTTTATTTTTCATCAGATTTCTCCTCTTCACTCATCTCCTGTATGTTGTTTAATAGAACGACACTTCATGCCTGTCACATGTCTGCAGATCACCAAGGTTCCAGTCCAAGCCTGCCAGCAGGAGACGAGC
>VOQK01027525.1:10265-31039 GCA_015052645.1 Benitochromis conjunctus
CGAGCTGCCACTCCTGCATCGGTTTGAAGGACCCGTACTGTGGCTGGTGTGTCCTGGAAGGAAAGTGAGTCGCACACCAGCAACTTATAGACCAGCTATCCCCCCCCGACAATGTGCAGTCTAGAAAACAAACAAAAGCATTCTTGTTATGGGGCCTTAAGGCTTGAAAAAATCTTTTTTTCTAAAACAAAGGCTGTGTTGGTGCAGCCACCTCCATCGGTTTGTATGAAGTAAAACTAACTCTGTATGACTCAAGAAACACCAACTAATTATTACCAACTTATAAAGCCAAACTCACATTCGTTTTTTCACTTGTTTTTTCTTCAACGTCTGCTCGGTTCACAGGTGCACCAGGAAGCAGGACTGCGGTAGGTCGTCAGAGCTCAACACCTGGCTGTGGTCACCTGATGGAAAGTGTGTGCAGATCCAGGGTTTCAACCCTCCGAACCTCAGCTGCAAGAAGACACGCCAGGTATGAGGGAGCGATACATGAACATGCATATTGCTGTGAATCTTTCCCTCTGTGTGCTGGAACCCCCCTGAGCTAAGATCAGGTCTTGCTGAGCTCTGCTTAATTTGAACCACTCAAAGCTGAAACTCTGGCAGAGGTGGAGGGCTCTCTGTCTGTTCTGTCAGCAGCATTTCAAACTTCTTTCTAACCTCTGGTACATGGATCTTCAGGGCCCCTCAGGGGAGTTACAGAGAGATAAAGACATTTTTTGATGCACAGCAACATTCTAATTTACAATTCCTCTATGTGAGCCAGATGTATATTGCATCGTTGTTTCTGCTGACAGCTCCTTTGAAAACAGCTCTGTAAGTTTCAGGCTGATGAAACTCAGAAAGTGAAAAATGTGCTTCTTGGAAATGTTGCATCACACCCAGAAACTGCTGATGGCGTCTAGTTTTGGAAAATCGTGTTTGAGCAGCACCAACAGCGATGCAGATTGATCTATGATAAGATCAACCAACGCAGTTTGTTGCAATTAACCATCTTAAAAGCATTTCCATGGTACCGTAATAAGCTGTGGATTCTTTTTTTTTTTTTTCTCTTGTAACTTGCTGTCAATTAATTCTGTCCGCTAATCTTCCAGCCTCATGTTCACTCATGGCAAATATTTAACTTTGTGGTTCACATAGCAGGAGTGGCTGATTTGTACCCTCAATTTTAAAATTCAGATTTTGAGCACATAAAAACAAATGCCATATAGTGAGTCAGTCGCAGTTTGTTTGAAATGACACATCTGGAACTAGTTTTACTAATAAAGTAAACATATATAACATATATACGTTGTTCCAGAACAACGTATACTCCCCGACCAGTTGGCGAGAGATTGCTTGAGGTTGCTTGCCGAGGCTAGGTGATTGTTTGGCCACTAGCAGATTGTCACACTTGCCCGTAGTTTCCATGGTAGATGCCCACTTGTCTGCAAACACTTGCCAGCGTAGTCCCTACGCTCTCCGTTTCTGGTTTTCGTTGCACTTTTTCAGATTTCATTCTGTGCTCTTATTTGATCATTAGATACTGACAGACACAGACCGTGCTCAGTTAGCAAGTGTTTGCAGACAAGTTGGCGTCATCCATGCAAACTACTGCGGCAGTCTGCTAGCAATCAAGCACAGGAGGTTTTTGGTGCAGCACCCTCTTTGCAACCATCTTCACCTACTAACAGCCAGCGACTTCCAAAAACCACTTGGCAACCCATTGGGAGTATACATTTTTCCCTAGCAACCAAAGGCAGTCAAGGGGACTGAGGCCTTAGCTGGCATTGTCCTTACCATCAGTGAGGATACATATCCTCTTCTTACAGATTCTATCATCACATCCCATTTTTACAGTCTTTTGTCAGTATGGTTAATGTGTTCAACACTAAAGAACACTCCTCACATATAATAGGAATATAGCACCAGTATCACATTTTGTGTTTTTATCAGTAAACAGCAGGTCAACAAAAACATTAGGACTTTGAAAGTCACATTTATCTGAATACTCTAACACAGCGTGCTTATAACATTAATGCTGTTACGTTGAATAAATTCTTATAGAGCGGTTAATGCTGGTCGGAGGCTTCCATGCGGTGGTAAAAATGTGGTGGCTGTTTAACCTGTTAATGCATAAAGTTAGGTAATAATGGCTTTTGTAAGTAATGCTCTGCTGTAATTGCAGGCGATCAGCTGCTATTAGCAGCTTTCATTAGAGGAGACAAACACACAGTTTCAGTCTGGTCCTTAACCGCTGCAAGCGTGTATTGATGTCAGAGCAGTGCATCGTTAGAGGGTGTATGCAAGGATGTCCTATATACGTGCATTTACAAACACTTTAGTGCGTGTACCCACTACAGTATAATGGTAGACATGGATTTACTGCACGCACAGAAAGTGTCCTCAAAGCAGACTTCAAATGGAAGAGTAGTAGTTGTAGTTGTTGTAGTAATAGTAATATAAAACAAATAGGAAGGTTTTTACTCCCAGACCGACACGTTTGCTCGTGTTTTAGATTTTAAAGAGAAAAAATTGTTTCGAACAGGAGACACCAACATCTAAACCCTTCAATAACATGGTACGAACTCCTCTCAAAGTTTTCTGTCTTTGAATAGGTGTTGTCATTATGTACCAGCCGCCTTAATAAAACTTTGATCTCGTACTTTCAAGGAGGCAAAAATGATCCTGGCCAACAGCATTAAAGTAACACTGAGCAACTAATTTATGTAACGTTATAAAATTCAAAATCGAAATGCTGTGGTTGCAATTTCATGGAGTACACTAAACACCAGCAGAGAATGCTGCGCTGCGTCAATACATCTTAACATGACGGCTTCACTCTCTGAATTAATGAGGGATTGATCAAAGAGCCGATGTGCCAGAAAGACGCACCGTCCTTCAACGTGTGCAGCACCACGCTGTCCACCGACGTCGCCCCCACATCGTGATACTTCTACTCCAAAACTCAGGTGTTATCCAGCAGATGCAGCCGGCTGTGCATAAAATCCAGTTCATTATGCGTTTTCAGGGAGTAAAATTCAGCTCTAAGAGTTTCAGCAGTCGGCGAGTTTGAATGAAATGGAACGACTGAAGTTGCTCTGAGGGTAAAAATGTTTTGTATGTAGATTATAACATTGGTGATTGTTTATTTTGGCACCATAGTCCTCACTGTTCTCATCAGATGTGATGAGACGACAAAACAACATTATGGCTGCGTGATAATGCAATCAGGTGAGGCTATGATAAACGCTATGCAAATACGAGTAGGTTGTAGTGCGGTCGTAAATACAGAAACTTTTGAACCAGTTTTTATATTCGTCTGTTTGTGTTTGTTTGAGTCAAAGTTACAAGTTAATAAAAGCAGATGTTGTCCTTCTGGGCAGCGTGAGAGTTAAGTCTTCAAGTCAAACATGAAATGTACCAAGTTGTTTTTTTTTTTAAGCTGTTTGATCTTTTTTATATTATTTATCATGGACCTCTGCAGTCCTGTGAAAAACTAAGGACCCTCCATGAGTAGTGGTAGCGTATAGAGCCACCTTTAACAGCAATAACTTGAAATAGTGGTTTTCTGTATGACTTTATGAGTTTATCACATCATAGTGGAGGAATTTTGGCCCGCTGCTCTTTTCAGCATTGCTTTAATTTAATTCAATTAAATTTTACTTATACAGCCCTCCATCACCGTGCTGACACCTGGTATGAGGCCAATATGTTGTGTTTAGTTTTCTCCCAGTGTTGTGCTGTTCATTATGGCCAAACATTTCCACTTTTTGAGAAAAGACACTTTCTTTTGGCAGGCCTTCCAAACAAGCCATACTCGCTCAGTCTTTTTCTAATTTTAACTAATGATCTGTAAGGTTTAACATCTGATGCCAGTAGAAGCTGAGATAGAGCAAAGAAAACTACAAAAATGGCAGCACCCGCTTACCCTCGTAATTTCTATGAAAGCAGTAAGGGTGTACTTTTCTCACAAGTCCTTAAAACTTTCTTTAAACAGAACAAGTCTTCAAGCTGCAGTAACTAACTCAAGAAAGACAGGACACAAGCAATTTAACTGAGGAAGTTATGTAGTGAAAAAGTAACACACACCCCCCCGCAAAAAAAAAAAAAAAATTAAAGAAAAGTTAAAGCCAGTCCTGTCAGCGCCTAATTCATATGAGCGCCATGCAGTTAATGTGCCACCCTTCAAACTATGTTTATATTCATCTGATTTCCTTTGTTGAATATGTTTTGGAGGAAAAGTAATTGCTGCCCTGATTGTGTTCATTGGCAACACTTGCTCCAATCAAGGATGTGTGACATCGTTATACTGCAAGCTAATCATAGGAAGGAGGTTAGACTCGGGAGTAAAACACATGACTGTGAGCTCCCGTTTCTTATGTTTTAAGGCTTCCTTAAATGCTCCTTCTGACTGAGATGCTATAGGAAGGTCGTGGTCTTAATGAAGTATTACCGTCAAGGCCTTATTAGTAATATAGTGAATTTGGGGATCATCAAACCAGCAAAGGTGATCACTGAGCAAGAAGACGACGGCACAATAACAATTGGAGCTTCCTAAACATGTGTTTCTACTCTAAGCCTGTCTGCTGTTATCTCTTTCTGTTTTTTAGGTCTGTAATTTTTTTCATTAAGTATTAAGTCTTTGGAGAGTTAGGTCTGCAGTCAAGTTCAGGTCACGTCTGCAGCCCTGCCTGTATCTGATTTTAATTAATTATGTGCTTCAGATAGCGCCGCTGTAATCTCGTAAAGTCGCACATACAATCAGAAACTCTGATCTGCAAATTGAAAAGGTGTCAAACTTTGCTCTTTGCTTCAGTATTTTAATTTGAACGTCAGAATCCTTTTGAGGTGACGCGAGTTTCTGGTGGAAAGGAGGTGAGCTCATATTCCTCTGATCAGAAGACTCTGTACGTTAAACCCCGCCAAACAATCTTCTGAGACCAGACAGATAAATCTGTTGCATCTTAATTGGGAAATTTGGTGCTATCGCCTCTGTTGCAGCCCCTAGTTTGTGATTTGAACCTGATAAGACAATTGGATTTTAGCTTTAAAAGAAGGAAAAACTTTCTTCTCGCAGTTTCACATACTTAAAAAGAAGAGAGCGTCCCAGGTGACTTCGTTCAGGGGCTTCTCTGGTCCGATAGTTTCGCTAAGATCAAAAAGTTTGAAATTAAAACTTCTGCAGCAAAATTTAAATCGGTTGAGGTCAGCACAGAGTAATGAGGAGCTGATGTTTGAACAGTGCCAATGAATAGCAATTATCACCGCAACTCTCACACAAAAACTCACATGTATATACAGAGAGTCAGACACGTCACCATCTCTTCTTCTCTTTCTCAGTTTGGAAGAGAAAACATAAAAATATACCCAAACATAGTTGCAGTCACATAACCGCTGAGCTAATTACGCGCTACTGAATGAAATTATTATTGAAATATTCATTAGAAAAAATATTTAATTAAGAGGATGGGAGTGCATAGTAAAGACAAGACTGCACAATATTAGAGAGAAAAACCCAACGATCCGTTTGAGCAATCACTTGACAACAGTGGGGAGGAAGAACTCCCTTTTAACAGCAACAAACTTCCAGCACAACCAGAATCTCTAGGTTAGGTGTCCTTTGAGATGGACTTATGCTAATCAGTTGGGCACAAACACAAATTCAGCTGAATGGCAGAGTTTCTGCTGGTATTACTGAGATATAACAAACACCTTGCAGCTTTATGGGACCAGTAATGTGAAGCTCCAGAGACCTGCCAAGGGTGCCTATAAAAGCATACAGTGTCCAATCTACAGCAGAGAGTAATAAATGGTTAATTATGGAATATAAATTGTATCATGGTAAATGCACACATGACTTACAGGTGAAAGATCCCCTCTTTGAAACCCGGACTTTGGGGTCACAAGCTGGTGTTCTCTTAGAACAGGTACTAAAACCTGAATAAATGGGAGGGCTGCATCTGGAAGGGCGTCTGGTGTAAAATTTGTGCCAAATCAAATCCTGTGTGGTGACCCTTTGGTAAATGAAGGAACAGCTGAAAGTGCCTGTAGTGGTATATAAAAGCATGGATAAATGAAAGGGTGAAGTTCATGATAGCCTGAGGCTATAGCAGCATACCAGAGAGATCAAAAAACACTGTTTGAAGCCACGAGTTTATGTCCCCTGAACAAAAATTGGCAGAAGATGGACGTTTATGAAGATTGACATGAGAGTGAGAGTGATGTGCTCCGTCTAGCTGGGATAATATGATACCATCAGCTCTTTATAGTTTGGCAGGGAAAAAGATTTAAAATACAACTCTGGGTTTAACAGGGAGACAGTGAATAGAAGCTAATATGGGAGAACTAGGCTCTCTCTTGTTATGTTTGCAGTCCTGCTGCAGTGTTTTGGATTCACTGAAGGCTTTTCATGGAGCTTTAAGAACAACCTGATAATAAGGAATTACAAGCTTACAATGTCTTCATGCATGCTCAATCATCCAGGTATGGAAATCCCAAAAAGTTGGTTCTGTTCATCTGGACGTAGCGAAAAACATTTAGTCACTAATCCAAGTGACTTCATCAGTCTCAGAGTCTCTCAGACTATATTCATACTGGAGGTCATCCAGAATGAGTCCCCGTTATAAGTTTCTGAGGATTTCATGAGCAAATATTTTTTTTTAAAAACTGGATTTTGAAGTATGAAATTACAGTTCAAGGCCTTTAAGTCTTTGAGACACTATAAGAGAGAAGTGTGGCACTTAAAGAATCCTGAGTTGAACTATTCCATGGAGTTGAGTAACCAGCCAGGTATAACTAATGGCCCTGACCAGGTCCTGGTCGCAAGGGCAGCAGCGGTCTCCTCCACCTCTTCTGGGGTTATACCAAAACTTTAAAGCAAGCAGAGAGTCATCATCCCTCCAGAGTCTCCTGGGTCTGCCCTGGTTGGACTTCCTTTCCTTTGGATGAAGCTCATTTCAGCCACTTGCATCCACCATCTTACTCTTTCAGTAGCTACCCGTAGCTCATAGCCTTAGGCGGGATTAGGAACGCAGATCCAGAAGTAATCAGCGACTGCAGACGCTGCCCTCCTGTGGGCTTACCACACACAGCAGGAGCTGTAGGGCTCTGGTGCTTTGCAGATCAGAGGGGGAGGCCCGGGTGGTCCTCTGGTTACCAAACTGTTGCTATGTTGTGCATGTTTTTTTTTTTTAGTTGTTGAGCAACAGTGCATCTCTGAACTGGATTATCTATACTATCATAAATCTTTCTGCTCAATGTGTTCAATGTTGATTAGCTAAACTAACAAAAATAAATATTACCACTGGGTTTGTTTTCTTTAATAAAACAGGTGACTGTCCACATGTAATAAAAATATGACAACTATATCACAAAGTCATGTATAGCTCTATAAAAATGCATTGCCACCATTTCCTAGAGGATAAATTTTAAAAGATATAAGACTTAGGTCTTAGTGTTACTTCTGCAAGCGCTGCCGTTAATAATACAGTGAATTCATCAGGTCAGTCCTCTGCGTGATGATGCCTGAAACTGCCTCAAACCTTCCCACAGCGCATGCATACTGCGGCTCCTATCTTAATTACTCTGTCACACCCCGTCTTATTCTGTAATTCATACTCGTACACAGAAAGCACACTCCCTTTTCTCTGTCTACCAGTGGCTCACACCTCTCGTGTTTCTTTATCTCCCCGCAGCCAGTTGAGGTGTGAGGTGAAATATAATTACTTCTCTGCTTTCATTTTCCTTCTCAGGTTCATCTCTAACCCTCCCCTCTCTTTCTCCCTTATTGTGCCTCATAACTCCTTTAATTTGTGCACACTGTCTCCAGGTGGACATCAGCATACCCGCTCTCCCCACGCTGAGGCCGTCCGATGACTTGCAGTGTGTTTTCGGCTCTTTCGCCACCGGAGCCGTGAAACATGCCGGGCAGGTTACTTGTTCACTGCCCGACCCCGTGGAAATCCCACCCACTCCTGACCAGCAGGGTACGTGAACACATGAAGGATGCACAGTTTGTTTTCAGTATGTGACCTTTGGATTGGATTGGAGCGGACTGTTGCTCAATTACACATCATAAATACACGTATAAGCATACACTAGAATCCACAATCATGTTAATATTCTAAAAGAACCACAAATACAAATTTATATAAAACCCAGAAGCTCGTGAAATCCTTAGCCGTAACGTGAATGTGGAAAAGCTAAGGTATTACCTTGGTTAGAAAGACGCATGTGTAAAGTGAACAGATACACTGATACCGGCTAATGAGTGCTAAGTTTGAGTCATTGCACCAGTTAGTCAAGCTATCCAAAGCTGGATCATGATCCAGGTTCACAAACATGGAACACGCTCTCCAACTCCTTCTGTTATTTAATTAGATTTGGGAAAATTCATTCCTATTTTGGTCTGGACTGTTATCTTTATTCTCCTGTTTGATGCATTTTTCTTATTGTTTTTCTTCTTTTTTTATTTGGCTCGTCTTAAATCCTAATAACACACTGTGTATCTCCTTTTCTATTGCCTCCTGTTTGTTTACATCTCATACTCATGCATTTTAATGTCTTTGAACTGCCTTGTTGATGAAAGGTTCTGTGTAAATGTATTTGGCTTCCTCTCAGCGAGACTGGAACTACCTCAACCTAACTATTTTAAAATCCTATTGTATTTTTACTCAGGTGTACAATAAGTTCTGTCTGCTTTCATATTAAAAAAGAGAGTAACTGTGTAACTGTTATCAGCTGTGTGCTCCAAGAGCAAGAAAGTGAGCGTTGTTTTAAAAAACCTTTGAATATAAAAGGAAGGTGTTGCAGTTTGCCCTTTTAAAAGACATTGCCTCCTAACATTAGGGGCTGGAAGTGACCCTTATTTTGTGCCACATTTTGGTGGTAACCTGGTTAAGGTTTTTAGGCCATTTTTAATGTAGTATAACAGAAATAAATGGAGACATAATTAACAGGAGAAAAACGATGGTTAAGAGTAAAGTCAGCGTTTTTACATTTTATGTCAAAATACAACAAAAGGGTGAATTCAAAGCTAGCATAATGTTTTTGTATTGCACATTCTTGAAATGCGAATAATATAAAGATGTAAATACTATCACATACTACTCTCACGTGTGTATGGAGAAAGCCTTCAGGGATGGCTGCTATGAGGAAAGGCAGCCTGGAAGCTTCACCAGCGGGACACATCATCAGTTGTGTGCTTCAACTTCGCAGGGTGTTTCTTTCATCACAAATTATTCTGCCAATTTTTATTTTATTTTTCAGTTTCTTTTTAACTTCCTTGGTTAGGTTTAGCAATTAGAAATCTGATCTAGAGTATAATATTAAGTTTTAAAATTTTAAAGACACATCATCAGTAGTGGACCTTGGATTCATTGGGTGCTAGGCCTCATCCAAGGGAGACCTTGTCAGGGTTGATCAGACCCTGCTGTGTGTCTCTAAACACTTTGTTTCAGAGTTGATAGGAGCTGGAATTTTATTATTGTTGACCAAAGTTAGCCATCGTCCTGCCTCCTCCCTCCTTTAGCTTTACAGTCTTGATACTAAGCTAAGTTACCCAGCTGTTAATGGTTGCATCATGGAAACTTGACTCTTGGTAAACTGCTCCTTTAATAGTTAATATTTTTGTTTTGTTGTTTTTCCTATTAATTTTAATGTGTGTGTGTGTTTAGACTTTGTGTCAGTTCCCATGAGGATTGTGGTGAATTCGATCGAGGTGACATCAGGAAAGTATGACTTCTACAACTGTGCTGCCACCGTGAGGAAGAGCCAAAACACACCGTAAGATGGATAATGCTCCCCTCCCCCATATATACATGCATATATACCGAAAAAGCATTAAAGCATGTGTGTTTTCAGGTGTATAGCGTGTGTGACCAGTAAGTGGGGCTGTCAGTGGGACGCTCAGACTCACAGCTGCAGTGATGACGACAACAATGTGAATGGAGAGTACATAATCAAACCCCAACAGGTAATAAAATAATCATCTTCACCTTTTTTTCTTTTTTTTTTGAGCTGCTTTATTTCTTCAAGCACAGATTTATCAAGGAGCTAGAAACACTCCTCAGAGAGAGTTTGAGGTGATCTGAGTTTTGTGGCATGGTGCATGGAAGCAGCCTTTAGTAGATGGGGTGCACATGTTCGTCCATCTGAAGGGACAGACAGGCATGGTAGGTTGTGGTGTTTAGGTGATGCTCAGTTGGTAGTAAAGGGGCCCAAAGTGTACCAAGAAAATATTCGTCAGACTATCACACCACCTGCCTGAACAGTTAATACAAGCCAGGATGGATCAGTGCTCTCATGTTACCCTACCGTCTGAATTTAGACCAATCAGACCAGGCAACGTTTGTGCATGTGCAAACTGTAGCCTCAGTTTCTTGTTCTTAGCTAACAGATTGGAAAGCGGTGTGGTCTTCTGCAGCTGTAGGCCATCTTCTTCACGGTTCAATGTGTTGTGCATTCAGAGATGCTCTTCTGCGTACCTTGGTTGTCACAAGTGGTTAATTGAGTTACTTTTGCCTTTCCTAGCAGCACAAGACAGTCTGGCCATTCTCCTCAACATGGACTTTTCCTCTCAAAGAGGAAAAGCCGCTCACTGGATATTTTCTCTTTTTTGGATCATTCTCTGTAAACTCCAGTGGTGTTTGTGTGCGAAAATCCCAGCAGATCAGATCAGCAGGTCAACTTGACTGTGTTTTCCACTATAATTGGCTGATAGGATATTTGCTTTAAGACGCATTTGAACAAGTATACCTAGTAAAGTGGACGAAGAGTATACAGTGGCCAAAACGTTATAACTCATCATTAAAATCAAATATTAAGGAAATTGAATGTTTTCTCTGTTTATATTGATGAGTTATTAAGTGTCTGAAGTGTTTCGCAGTGAGCTGTGATGATTTGATTCGGGGATGGATAATTCACAGCGTTGCCTGAAGTGTTTTTATTCCCCATGAGTCCTTACATTGTATTTGAAGGTGTGAACTGTGCTGTTAGCTGCTGAGCTAACTGCTCCTCTCTGTGATGTAGTCTGACAGTTGTCCTCAGTTTGAGTCTCCGGACCCGGCGTTGATCCCTGTGGGCTACCAGATCCCCATCAGCTTCCAGGGAAGAAACCTGGACAGCTACATGGTGAGATCAGTCAGAGCTGCTGACTTACTGCTTCATAAACATCCAAATATTGTTGTCAACATCTGTGTGATCATTTCTCTCAATTGTGTGTGTGCGTGTGCGTGTGCGTGTGCGTGTGTGTCTCCAGGACCGGACATTTTTGATCGGGACTGATCTGATGAAGCACAGCGAGCAGGAGGTGACACAGGAGGCGAGATCAGAGTTCAGATTCAGAGGATATAAGGTCAGTATATTGAGGAGGAGGGGGACGACCTTGTTAAAAGTTGGGATTTAATAAAGATTGGTGCAATACTTTGAGACAAGACAAATATTCTGATTTCAGTGCAGATTTACATACTTAAAGAAGACCTGTTACCTCATGCTCATGTTAAACAAGACCATGCTTTTCAGTTCACTTTAATTCAGTTTTATTTACATAACGCCATATTACAGCACTCATCACCTCAGAGTGCTTTATATTGTAAGATGAAGACCCTCAGCATATCTTAGCACATATAACAATAATGAGAAAACCCCAACAACCAGACGACCCCCTGTGAGCAAGCACTGGGTGATAGTGGGAAGGAAAAACTCCCTTTTAACAGGAGGAAGCCTCCAGTACAATCAGGCTCAGGGAGTGGCAGTCATCGTGACCAGCTGGGGGTCATAATGAGGTCAGCGTATATACAAATAATCCCTGTGATCCAGTGACAGACTTTAGACTGCTCCAAATACACTACAAAGGATTTTCTCTTTTTTAAAGTTATAACTGTTCGATGTCCAATGTGGTCATCTCAGACACACAGCTGTGAGCGTAAGCACACGTGGTGATCTAATGAGAGGAAAGGTGACGTTAAAGGTTGTCAAAGTTTTCATCCGGCTTTCTTAATCACTGAGCTACCAGTTGAAGGCAAATTGAAGGTTCATGATGCTTCACCTCTTATCCAGAAGACTTCTTCAGTTCTAAACGGTTGCCAGGTGTTAAACCCCTAGTCAGGCTGTCACCTCAGAGGTGGTCCCGAGACTCGTCGTTTTATTTGAATGCTCGGAGTGGAGCGAACGTTGCAGTGTAACTCGGCTTGCACTGGCGCTGTCCTCGTTTTGGCGTGCTGTATTTCCAGCTTTCAGGATTATCTTTAATTAAATTTGACTTCAGAGATGCGGAAAGCTTTAATAAAGGAAGAGTTAAACTGGATCAAGAGAACATGTTGAGCGGAGAGCAGGGTGAACAGCATTTCTTAATGCAGCCATGTCATTTCACCCTCATGACTGCAAAGCTGTGTTCTGTTTTTAACCTTAGCCAATATAGTGATATTTTCCACCCGCTTGTCTGTATTTATAACATTTACAGCACGAAACATTACTGCAGCAACACTCGGCATCATTTCCTGGAGAAATGTGACTAGAAAAAGACAGAAGGTCGGCAACAAGGTGCTTTATTTAGAAATATGAATCGCATGAAGTCACTCAGGTAGAGTCCGCGAATAAAAATGTAGAACTGGAAAAAATCCTGGGTGCAGACATCTGTCAGGACCTCTGTCAGGCTGTGCTGGATTCTTCAGATACTGTCCATCTGCTAGTTTTTTTAGGCGTGCCACTTCTTCTTTTGTCCTCCACTGGTCCACTTTCCTCAGTTTTTTTTTTATTTTTATTTTATTTTAAGGACGCACACTCAGCACACCAGGCTGAGAAAGTTTTGCCTAATAGTTGTGCCTGTCAAACTGTGTTATCTTTGACATTTTTTAGTAGTTGCAACTAAAGAGATGGGAACAAATCACAGGTTTGTTTGTTTTTTGACAGGCTGCTTGAGTTGGGTGAATTTTTAATGCTTGAGTGATTGACAGGTCAGTGGTAAGAGGCTTAACGAACCAAAACATTCCTCTGAAAATGGTCAGGTACAAGGACTGGACTGAAAATGAGTAAAAAAGCAGCCAATGTCTAAATGACCTTCAGAAAGCACGGAGAACTATTGCTCAAAACCACTTTAAAACCAAGAAAGGTCTGACTTCTTAGAAGTCAAAAGTCTAAGGTTAAGACTTTTGCACAGTGCTGTGCTTAATCCAATTACTCAGTAAAGTCTCTACTATGAAACCACTGAAAGTCTTTAAAAAGGGCATGAGATAAAAATAAGTGCTGAACAGGAAATAATCAGCTGACGAGATAAAAAGAGAAAGCAGTCTCTGTATGTGAACAGTAACACTGCTGTTTCTGTCTCTTTGCTAACGTACACAAATTAAAACCCACTTAAAAAAAAAAACCACTCAGATTCTCGTGCTGCGCCCATTAGCAGCCTCCAGAAAAGACTGAAATCTCTCTCCGCGTCTCGACTCTCTGTTTATGTTTTCAACCTCGCCGTCGCTGCCGAAAGCTATAGAAAAATCAGGGAGTGTATCATTAATGATAATTAGACAATTAGTACATCGTTAGCGGTTAATTTGTGAGTAAATGAACATGATTGGGAGTCGGAAAGTGTTTCGAGTGCAGCTCTAAGTTTAGTTCATTGCTTCTGAAATGTTGTGCTTGTGTTTAGTTTTATGTGTTTCGTCAGTTGTTTTTAGTTTTGTTGAGCACACACTGCGCTGTCACACAGATGTGTGTGCAATGGCGCCCCCTTATGGACTACAGAGATATATAATTATTTTCCCTGAGTCACTGAACCACAGGGGTGGGTGTGTGCGCGCGTGCGTGTGTGTGTGTGTGTGTGTTTCAGTGACTTTTTGCTTGCATCTCTCTCGTACACCCCCCCAGTTTTTCCTCTTTTCTGCCTCCATTGATCCTTACCTCACGCTGAGTCCAAGTCTGCCAATATGCAGTTAAAGAGTGTGTGTCTGTGTGGGGGTGTGCTTTCATGTTTGTGTGTGTCACTGCAGGTTTTTGCTCTCATTATCTCTGGTATTTGTCTCTATATGATACTTTTTTTTCTCTTCTTTTAGTTTTTTCCCCACTTTTTTTCCCCACATATCCTGAAGAAAACTTGTCTTGATTTATGGCTACAGTGGTGTGTGTGTGCGTGTGTGTGTGTTTGCTTTTGCTTTTTTCATTGTGTGTGCTGACCTTCACAGTTGGATAGAGGCGAGGTAATTTAGTGTGGAGTTCCAAAATAGGGAGGAAGGTTTTGTTGCTCTGTGTTAATGCAGACCTGAGGCAAAGTGTGTGTGTCTAATTGTCTTACTCGTGTTGTGGGGACATGAATAAAAAAAAAAATGAGAGCATAAGGTGGATTCGCATCAGCACACTCCATATAAAGGTGTCGCGCTCCAGTCCCTCATGCTGAAGTCTTTCATTTAATCTCTGTTCCCTGAGTTTAGCATGTAAGGCAGCGCCGTCTCCCTGGTGTTATAACTAACCTGCTAAAAGTGCATCAAGTTGAGGACAAACACTGGAAACAATTGTCTGACAGTCTGTCGTTTATGGACCTGTAGGCGTCGCATAAATATAAAACCTCGCCGCCTCCCGTACTGCACTATTAAAGCTGTACTAAAGAGTACTGCATGCAAGAGCAAGTGGAAGCTCCAGAAGATGATGCAATGGACACATAACATTGGATAACAGCGTCACACTGCTTTTTTGTATAATGTCAGTGGGGAATTTTGAGAAGTGGTGAAACAAGTACTTTCTGTACAATACAAAAGTGTTCCTTTGTACGTCAGTTTTTCATTTTAAATGTCAGCAAACTGTCTTTAAAATGTCCCTTAAATCAGACGCTTACCCGAGTTAGTGCTGTGCTGTATTTCCTGTGTTATTAAAGCAGATGTGGAATCTATAGACTATATCAGAGATGGATGTTGCTGCCAGGCCTGAAAAATGAAAAAGCTGGACAAGTATCTTAAGCCTGCATTCTTTCTAGCAGCCAGCAGGAGGCGACTGCTCTGTCGTTTGGTTGTATGGCAGTGTGAGAGAAAAGAACTGTACTAATCTCTTGTTTTAGGACCCTAATAAACAGCATGTGTCATTGTGTTCATTTCGTAAATTATTATGGAAATTTGAATAGAACAGGGTACAGTGCTGTGCAAAAGTCTTTAGCACCTGTCATTTCTTTATATTGTTATTTTAAGGAGCCAGATTTTCTTGTTTTTTTTATTTCACGTGGTCTTGAGCAGTAGTTCTCCAGGCTTTCTGAAGGGCATTGGCTTCTTTTCACTCATTTTTAGTCCAGTCATTGTACCTGCTGCTAGTAACAATCATTTCTTCCTATTTCTTAGCTGAATTTATGAAAAATGCCAAAGATAACAGTTTGATAGACATAGAATTGTATTTTTGCACCAATTTCCCAAAGAACTGGTGAAGCAGAAGCTATCTACATCAGATGAACCGTATCTGAAAGTCATGTTCTTCAGAAACTGGGAAAACAAATCCTGCAGTCCTGACACAGGACCTGAGAGAAACATCTGGACCTTCAGATGATAAATCTACTGTCCATTGAAGCCTCATCAGAGGCTTCTCAGTGGAAGGGCGGTTGTCAATGTGAAACAAGGAGAAAGGGCTGAGGTATGCCAGATTACACAAGAACTGGGCTGAAAATCAGCAGAAATTTTATATTTTTGGTGAGAAGGTCAGGAGAGAGCCTCAACAGTGAGTTTCTACAGTAAAACACAGTGGAGGCTCTGTCGTGGTTTGGGCCAGTGGTCAAAACTGATGGTATTATGAACACAGAAAAGCACCATTAGATTTTAATCCACCGTCTGGAAAACATCTGAGTGGCAATGCCTTCGTTTTTCAACATACCAATGATCCCAAACACACTGCTGATGCAGTGAAAGCACACCTGGGTAGAAAAACACACTGTGGAACACTATCAGTCGTGGATTGGCCTCAACATTATTGAAGCAGTGTGTGTGATCATCCTGAGAAAGAACAGAACAAAAGTCAGAAACATCTAAAGAAGAGCTTTGAATGTCCTTCAGGAAGCCTGCAGAACTTTTCCTGAAGACTGTTTTAAAAAATTGTAGAAAGCTGCCTGAGAGAGTTCAGACTGTGCTGCAGAATAAAGGTGGTCATACCAAATATTGACTTTTAAACTTGTTAGAATTTTGTAAGCTCTGTTTTTGTTTTACGCTATATTTGTTTGCATGTTTCAATAAATCACTCCACCCATGTCCCATTTTTCGAGCAACATATAAAGAAATGAAGGGTGGCTTGGGACTTCTGCACTGTACTGTACTGTATATTTTAGGGTTTGGCTAGCTTGTAATTGACAAGCTGCTAATGTATGAGCCAGGTTCAAAATCAAAGAGGGTAACAACCAAAACGCAGAACTATTGGCTTCAAAACTCTCCACAAACCAAATGTAGAATGTCGCCGTGGTGTCCAAGTCCATCCTTTATATATTCAGTCCATGAGGTAGTTGTATTAGGTTAAAGCTGCGATGTATGTGCTTCCAAGACACCACCACCACGCCACTTGGACTTTAGATTCTCTTAATGCAAGTCATTAATTTTTTTTAGTTAAAACTATGATTACGGTTTGGATAAGATGGGCAGTGGTTTTGGTCTCCAGAAACATATTTCTTAAGTTCATGAAATGTCCTGTGAAGTGATGGAAACATGGCCGTGTGTCTGTGTGCGCAGTTTGAATACGACGAGCAGCAGGAGGTGAACGTATCCTTCCACATCAAGGACAGAGACACTGAGAGGAAGATTGACAGCACCCTGACAGGTTGGTATTTCACCAACACAGACACTTCACAATCGCACATAAATCGGGATAAAGTGTGAAAGTGCAGTTATCACGCTGTTTTTAGTGTCGTCTTCGCTCATTTCAAATTCAATTCCAGCTGCATTATGATAATTAGCTTTAACCTCTCTTCTTCATCTTCTTCTTCATCTTGCTCTCCTCTTCTTGCCGACGTCTCCCCCAACAGTTGTACTGTATAGCTGCTCAGTGGGAAGAGAGGACTGCAGCCTGTGTAAACATGCCGACTCCAAATACCAGTGTGTTTGGTGCGCCGCCTCACACAGCTGTGTTTACCGGGAACTCTGCCGTTCACCACAGCCAGCGCAGTGCCCCAACCCGGAAATCACTGATGTGAGTCATAAAAACACAAAGCCACGACCTCTGACATGTCGGTAGGAAACACTGTTGGAACTTCTTTATGGACAGGATTGGTTCTATGTTTGGGAGCCTGATGTGTTTGAATGAGTGAAATGTGTGCGGTAACCTTGACAGTGTGGTTCATCCGTCCTTCCATCCATTTTCTTCTGTTTATCCGACTTGGAAGCAAGTTGCAGCAGGATAAACAGGATCGGTTACTCCAGATGTTTTCCAGTTCATCCTGGAGCATATTAGGCAAATTTTGGGTCTATCCCCGGGTCCCTTTACATTCAGTTAGATGTCTGAACCCCCTCACCCAGCTTCTTTTCACGTGAAAGGCCTGCAACCATACTCTGAGACCCCTCCAGATATCTGAGCTCTCTAAGGCTGAGTCCAGACACCCAACAGATGAAGCTAGTTTCTGCCATTTGTATCTGCAACTCCGCTCTTCTGGTCCACTTCTCGCTAAACTCCTTTGCTTGGGAGCACCAACTCTCCCCCAACCCAGCAATTCTGTTGTCCACACAAAAATCTGAAACACTATTGTCAAAATGGAAATCTTCCTCACGTTGACATCCTGTTCATATATAAAAAAGGATAACCCAGCTGGACTCCAATAACCAGCAATCTGAACAGTCAAAAACTACATAAATAAATACAACACATAGATAGAACGTCTTTAAGACCATGTGGACTAATACACAGTCTAGTCAGTTTTTTTTTCTTACTGCCTTTATTTCACTTGCTGTTTAATGTAGCCGCATTTTCTGATTAACTTTCTTAGTTTATGACCTGTGCAGGGTGTGCTTTCACTGTATGACATCATGTATGGGCTCCTTAGGCTTTCCCGTGATCTTAAGTTGGATGAGCACTTAAGGGGATGATGGGTGAACGGATGGACTGTTTTTTACGCTGGATGATTTTATGTTGTATGTGTCAGTGTTTTTTGGGGGTGAAGCACTACATGTTTCTGTTCATCATTCAGCAAAATCACAGGTGAAAAGTTATAATAAGAGAGCTTTATCATGTTCAGATGTCCCAGTTTTGAGTGAAAATTCCTGGGACTGAGTAAAAATCTGCACAAAGAATGTGTTATTCTTCAGTTTCACACAAATATAACAACCACAAAGACTTTAACAAGAACTGCAGCGTGTTCCATTTATAATCTGCACTGAACCAGAGAGTGGCCTCACAGCATTTCAGAGATTAAACCGCAGAGCTGTGATGTGGCTGTGTCATTTAACAGAAGCAGAAATCCAGGAGAAGATCTGCGAGTAGCACCTTTAATAGAGCCAGTATTGCATTTTCCCTTCTCATCGTTACAGAAGACGAGAAAACCTACTGACATAAATCACACCGTCGTTCATGTGAAGTTGTCCTTTGTAGAAAAAAAAGTGCAGTAGGAAAACTGTAACCACCTCTGAAATGTGCTGTGGCTGCAGAAAAAAATAAATACATACATAGAAAGCAATCATATGGATGACAGAGGACAAAAATGATTTTACATGGGTCCGTTTGATTTTTGTCACCTTGCACAATCTGATTCGCTCACTAACATATTTTACTTACTTGGTCAGCATCGAGTCCAACCTTTTGGTGCAAAGCCAAAAGGTTTCAGTTTTAGCCTGATGGCCATCACCATCATCTTTAAAGAAATGGAGTGTTACGTTATCAGCTAACCATAGCTAGCAAGCACAGAGAAACAAACACCTGCTAATTAGTATTAAATAAGACACTCAAAGCTGGAGTACAGATTCATTAACTGGCAGTTAGTGCATTTAACTTCACTTTATGATCATTAGGTCGACTCAAATTAATTGAGGTCATTCAAGTTAGCCACACTATTAATAATGTACATTTTTATGTTTGACTGCAGTGGGTGAGATGATTTACAGTCACACTAGAGCAGCACGACCAGAATTATGACATTACCGTCTCGTTGCCTTTGAAATAGTAACTCCAAAGATGGGGATAGAGTCCATGGCCACTCACAGTCAGCTCAAAGCAGCTTTGCCACATTGAGATTGCGATAAAACCGCAATCAGACAGAGTCGGTCTGCTCTGTTTGCTTTTACTTAGAGGAATAACCAGTAACCAATAACTCGATGGGCTCCAGCTGAGTCGAATCCCTTTTTGCAAAGAGTTGATTGATTTTAATGTGCCGGCAATCTGCGTGGTTTAGAAATGAGACGGCAATTCTTTGCAACCTTTCGCCAGTCCGTCTGAGAGAGATGGCAGTCGGTCATCTTCCCAAACCATTTTTTGTTTATTTTGTTCAGTATCAAACACATTTTGTTCTTCAAGATTTTTTTTTTTTTAGTCTTACATCAAAGAAAACAAGGCAAGAATCCACCAACCCTCACCTACATCTGTGTGGACTGTTTTAGAAATCCACATCATTGGCTCAGGTCATTACTAACGCTAAGTTTAACAATTCACTCGCATCCTTAGATCAGATCCATACAGCTTTCCACAAATCCTTCCCTTCTCTCTTTGTCACTGAGTGAATTTTTTCCCTCCCATACTGTATTCGCTGTTTGTCTCCTCCTTGACTGCACGGCTTCAATATGTTTCCTATTTTCTCTGGAACATCAGTCATTTGTTTCAGGCCCCGTCTTGATTTCCTTTGGGCTGCGGCTGATTATGCCAGAAGAAGTTAGTTATTTCCACAGCAGAGTTTGGCTTTGCCGAGGACGATAGGGAAGTAAATATATACACGATGAATTTGGTCTTATACATCGTGCAGTCACGTCAAATTGAAGGTGCGATGGGCCAAATTGAAGCAGATATGTGGAGCCTTTATTTCAGAAGATGTGTTTTCACAGGCTGTACTTCAACAACTTTATGAATATTTATACGTCATAACGTTGGAGGCAGAAATATTTAGAATGAGCTTTTTTGCTTTCTTTGTGTTTTTCCCATTTTCAGATTTTTCCCTTTAATTCATAAAGTCAGAGTGCAGAGAGAAATCCCCCAAAAGCACAAATTAAAAAAATATTTCCTGTATTAAATCTGAAATATTTGATTTTTTTTTTTTTATATTACACAGCATCTAGTGCATTTAATGGAATATTTGTTTTAAAAAAATGGACGTATTCATTGGTCGGTAGGTCCCTTATCATAAAAATAAAATTAGCGCGGCGCTGTTTTCACCTTTACACTGTGCTACAATTAACACTCTGTTTCACCTGAAGCATCCCTGAAGCCTTCATTACTCACGGTTTGTTGGACACTTTGGCCAAGCAGATACTGATGTGCTGTGATTGGCACATGCAGGCGGGAACGCTTTGCATGTTCATTATCACTCAGTAGTGTTTGCTTAATTGTAGGAAGCAGAAATTGTTAATATTCTAGTAATCGTGCAGTATTCTGTAAGGACGTTTCAAACCTGTTTCTACCCAACGCGCGTCTCACTGATTGACAGAAAAAGTAACTCCTGCTATGATCTATGATATCAAACAGTCTTTTCTTTCTTTCTCCAGATCAGTCCTCGGTACGGTCCTCTGAATGGCCGGATCTCAGTGACCATCAAAGGCTCCAACATGGGAATAAAAAAGGAAGACATCAAAAAGATCACAGTGGCCGGAGTGGACTGCATTCACCAGGAGGACAGATACTCCGTCTCGACCAGGTAATCTAACAGGAGCGACGAC
>VOQK01027526.1:30440-40851 GCA_015052645.1 Benitochromis conjunctus
GCAGAAAAGAATATGACTGAGGACAGATGGCAATGTCTCAAATACCTGGTTTGTTGAGAAGACACCTCAACTCGTACTCCACATCAGCCTGCCTCTCCTCCAGGTTCTGCTGCTTTGCCCTGCAGTGAGCAACACATTAAGCAACAATAAGTTAGAAAATATAACTTCATGCTTACTATTCTGAGCATCCGTCTACAGGGTTTATATGTAAAAATAACCAGCCGTGACATTCCAAAACTGTAAAATGTATATCTTACGTGTAGACCAGCTCAGCTTCCCGTCGGACTAGAAGGTGTTTATCATGAATTAGGGTGAACCAGTCCACCAACAAGTGCTCCTCATCTTCATCTAAATGAGGAAAAGATCAATAACAAATATTAATACTCCTGACATTTCTTAATGAGAAGCAGATTTGCTTTTATTAATTAGAAATGACTATTTAAAAAAAAAAAAAAAAAGAAGATCAAAAACTGGTCTTTTCACTGGACTTAGAAAGCACGGTAATGTGATACCGTTTGGGTTGTCTCTGAGCTTCTTCTCCAGCTCCACTCCACTCTGCTCCAGCTCATCCAGCTGCTTCTCTAGCTGACTCATCTCCACATGGATGTCCTCAACTGGGATGTATTGATCTGACTGCACCTGGAAGGATGTTTGGACCACATGACTACTACTTTATCTGAGTTTTACTCCTAAGTGGTGATGTATACTTCTGTAGGTTTTATTTCTATTTTTAATTGGCCTGTTTTTATTTTGTTTTTTGTTTTTTTACCTTGCGTTTAATAAGTGGGAAGCCATGACCAGGAGCCGGGGGTCTAGCAGGGCGGGGGCCCTTTGGTGGTCTGGTTTTAGAATTAGCAGGAGACGGAGAAGCTTTTCGGTTGAAGGGATTTTCTTTACATATCCGCTAAAAAGAGAAAAGATGCAGCTGAATTTTTGAGTATCTGCAAAGCGTATTGATATATAAATTGTCTTCTGTTTGGAGGTGGCGCCGTTACCTTGTTTTGGGACTGGGTGGCCTCTGAGGCCAGTGGGCTGGGGTTGCTGGGTCGTGGTGGTGGAGGTCGAGGAGCCTTGGTCCCTGGGTTGCGACTGGTCTGCGGAGTGGCTGGCGCTGAGCTGGCATTTGCTGGTACTGGAGAAGGGGCGGGGCTTGGGGAAGGCTGACGGAGATGCTCAGTTGAGGACGAAGACGGGGAAGGCTTGGAGTCGTTCGGTGAGCAGATGGAAGGCTCGGAGACGCTTTTGGTGAAGTTGTGTTCCTGGTCGCTGCTGCCACCGCCGGCCAAAGGGAGCTGAGAGGAGCTGTAGTCTGAGCCTGAAGACAAACTCTCTGTACTGAGAGCTGGAGAGGGGGAGCAAGAGGAGGGCTGAGAATGAGAGAGAACTGAAGAAGAAAGAAGGTTTTAAAATAATTTAAAAAAACAGCAGGGACAGAAGAAATGAAAGAGGAATAAAAAGTAGTTGGGACAGATTGAAATGTTGGAATAAAGAGAGGTTAAGGGGAAAGAAAATACAACAATATTATTTTAAGCATCTACTAGCAACATCTCTTTTCTTCTATTT
Source organism: Benitochromis conjunctus (assembly GCA_015052645.1). Lineage (NCBI taxonomy): Eukaryota > Metazoa > Chordata > Actinopteri > Cichliformes > Cichlidae > Benitochromis > Benitochromis conjunctus. Next base: position 32,004 of record VOQK01027526.1, read on the forward strand.
TCAGTTTGACTATTTAGAAGAATATTTTTATTATTATTATTTTATCAGCTGTGTACACCGTTTCAGCTCACCTCTTTTGAAGTGCCAACTTATTTGTTAAATTTGAGGTTGTTTAAATTTACATCAGACAAACTATTCTAAGATTAAAGTGACTAAAAACAACAGTTTAACTGCAAATCTGTGTTTTCATCTATAAACTTTTACTTTCTAATTCATCACCTCAGCTGTTTTGGGTTTTTTTGTTGTTGTTACCGTTTGATATTTGTAAAGCACAAAGGTGATGCTCTTGGTGTTTGTTGTTTTGATAACACCGACCTTGGTTACCGGTGGGTGGCCGAGGAGCACGAGGTGCAGGCCGTTTCTTATTCTTGGTGCTTGCAGGACTGACAGAGCGGGATGAGCTTCGTTTATTAGTGGGAGTGTCTGCACCCGCTGAGTCTGCTGCCTGAGTGATGCTGTACCATGGGTGACTAGAAACCACCGTAGGTGGAAGTGCTCCTCCCTCACTCCCTTCTTCCCCATTTCCCTCGTTATTTTCATCGTCGTCGTCGTCGTCATCCTCGAACGGGTTGGAGGGCTGAGGGGGCGTGCTGGGTCTGGAGCCCTCCCCTTTGAGAGAGGACAAAGAGCCTGTGTTTGGAGGTGTTGCCTGTCCAGCAGGGGGAGGGGGAGGGGCTGGTGCTTTCTTCTTCTTGGGTTCTGACTGAACCAGCGCGAGCCAAGGTGGGTCTTTGGGTTTATGGGTGCCACTGAACAGTGAGACACAGATAGTGATGGAGGGGAGGGTCACACAGAGGAAGACAACAAAGTACATCCACATGGAAGCATGGAGGGGTAAACAATTACAGCACACACTGCAACAATAAGACAAACACTATGGAGGTGTGATGAACGCACGTGAAATGGCATTTAAGAGAAATTCAGCTACCTTGCAGGAGACTGTGACCTTCCTCTTGGTTTGGGGGGAAGTGGAAGCTTCTGAGTTTCACCTGTGATATTAGGAAAAGCGTTAAGTATGACTATAAACAAATGACTCTGCCATCTTTAGAAACTTACTGTGCAAAAACTACATACCGACTGCAGGACTGTCTGCTGTGCGGGAGAGTCGAGCCCGTGGCACGGGGCGAGGCGGAGGGGTGGGATCAGAAACCCGGCGGGGCGCGGGCACTGGCCGACCAGTAACTTCAACATGAGGTGTAGAAGGGAGGTCTCCATTCGCTGTGTGTTTGGCTGGTGTTTGAGTTTCTTCTTCTTCTTTCTCTCCCTCCTCCTCTTCACCGTCGCTCTCATCGAAAGGGTTGGGAGGCGTGGCAGAGTGTTTCTCCTCTGCTTCAGTGGAACCGTCTTCATTTGTTTTTTCTAAACCGTCTTTGCTCGTTGTAACGGGAGCGACTGTGACAGAGCCATCGGCCGGCACGTCAGTATCGTTCGTTTCCTGTACTGGAGTCTTTGCCTGGCTGCCATCAGAGGGCGCCGCGTGAGGAACTGTGCTGCGACCAGACCTGGCAGACTGTACCGACACTGGTCTCTTACTAAGATCGGGCTGACCATTCTGGTTAGATAAAGCGTTCCTATTAAGGTGATGTGCACAGACAAGTGCCCCAGAGTCGCTTCCTAATTTGTAAGATCCAGGAAGCAGTGTTCTGTGACACTCATTGCACCTGAGAAAACAAAGAAACAAAAACAGGAAGTGCGACAAGAAAATAAACGATAGTTTTTTGTGAGATGTTTGCAAAAATGGTTCATGCATTATTAATGTATACCAAACACTACCTACAGTAGATATACGAATTGAAAATATTCAACAGGTGAAACATAAACATTTCTTTGTGACGATGTCACAGGAAACTGGACACACCTGTTCTGACAACATAGCTAATTTTAGCTGAAGTTTGAAGCACATGTGCAGCTGCTACACCTCAGGGTGAAATATTAACTGCTGTGTCCACCAAAAATATCTGACAAGCTCTTTGAAAAGCTCAACTTCTTACATCTTCAATCAGAAAAATACCACCTATATCACAGTACACACAGATGGACTATACAACCTGTGGGGGAGTGAGACTAACAGCAAGTGTCCCTTTGTTTAAAGCTGTTTAAAGATGACCTTCTGTGTGATCAAACTTTTTGCCAATCACAGCGAATGAGGAAATTTTCCCATATAAATCCGAAATGTATGAACGTATTAATACAGTCAAGCTAAATCTACAGCAGTTTATTAAAATGTACATTTGCTACTTGTATACAATTATGCTGACAACATTTCTGCAATGTTTTCTAATTAACGATTTGGGTTTTGTTTTTTTTTCAAACAAAAAGATCAAAAGCATCCAGTTCAAATAGAGCTAAGCATCTTGCTTGCACACAAATCTGACTCTAACACCCTGATAGCGCACAATATCCTCTGTCACAGCTTGACTCGATAATTGGCGTCTTGTTTTATCAAGATTTTAAATTGTTTGGCGGCCATACCCAGAGGGAGTAAGCCTTGAGGAGAGGAGGTGAGGATGTACAACCTGAGAAATCAGTAGTAACAGAGTGCTCACTTGAAACAGTTGCGATGGTAGAGCTTGCCGTCCACCAAAAACCTCTGCACCAGGTGGACGTGTTTCTGGCAGGCGGCGCAGGTGCTGCTGAGAGTGCTGCGCCTGACTGTCGCAACCGCTTCGGCGCCTGTCTGCACGGACTGGATCGGCCAGGGAGGAGACATCAGGGGAAGGGGGAAGATGGAGAGTAATGGGGGAGGGGGGGAGATCATATACGGAGTCAGGATTTGAGGATGTGGATTGTTCATTCTGTTTAGCTAGCTACATCTACTTGGTTATCTTATTTATTTATGTTGTTCAACTGAAAACATCATTTCATTAATTAAAAGTACGTTAAAAAATAAAAAGAATGAAATGATAAAAAGATGTTTATTAGTAAAAAAAAAAACAATTTAAAAAAAACAAACAAACAATCCAAACAGCTTTGGTTAGTGGCTCTGGGAGTCACACATTTGGGATATGATTGCTCTTTAGGACTGAGATATAGTTTTTCTGTTTTTTTATTTTTTATAGGTGTTAAGTAAATATAGGGGTTAGAAGCAGCATATTCCAAAACTTGGCACACAGTGTTAAGAAACTACAACTGTTAGTCTTTTATCCATAAGAGACTGTTAAGAAAGACTGACCTAACAGTTCTGCTTTCACCTCCAAGCCCACCTTCCCACCCCCACCCTACTGCCTAGGCTCAGGACCAGAGAGCGGAGGGGGGGTGAGATGTGAGGACGGAGAACAGGAAGAGGAGGGAGTGGAATGAATTTCCATCTGAAGAGGGGAGGAAGGGCGAGCGGGGGAGCGATGAGGAGAAAAGCAGTACATGGGAGTACGGGATGTAGGAAAGAAGTTGAAGGGCATGCGAAAGAAAAGAGAGACAGGATACAGAGGCTATCTTTATAGACTTATTCTACTGCTTTGGTTGGGCTTTTTCCCCTGCTGTGCAACATATGGCTCACATAAGGAAGCTGACATTAAAAAAAAGTCCATATTTGCATATTCTACACTTTTGCAGTAAAAAATGGCAGGTTTATACAGTGTAATAACTCCACATAGTACATGCAAAATGATTGGTAAATCTTTCAAGGCTTCAAATGCACATGAATACTGTTGTTTTTTAAGTGCTGTCTCAGTGTAATTATCCACTCCATAGCAGGCCATCATAATCAAAGTATTTTGAGTAATCTATAGCTTACTATCATACAAACTCTAGTAGACACCAGGCCAAGCTCCTAGTTTAATTAGGCCTAATAGGCTCAAACAGATAAAAGAATAAAATGCTTCTTCTGGTGCCAAGTCTCATACACTTACCTCAGTCTTGTCTTCCAGAGGAGTTGGAGGCCTTTTCTGGGCTGGCTCATTAAGACCAGCAGTGCTGAGTCTCTTCATACATGGAGGGTTTGCTGTGTTAGGGACAAAAAAGAGGAAGCCAGTTAACAGCAAATTAATTAATTGTGCTCTTTGTTCACTGGCATAGACAGCAAAGAAAGAGGATGATGATGATGATGATGATAAAAATGACCTAATCAAGGCACTTAGATTTGAAGGTGAGGACAAAAGGGACTATACTGACATCTAATAAAAAGAGATTTACTTTTTCTTTTTTTACTCGAGTAATTAATTATTATAATAGTAGTGCATAAAGGAAAAAAAATACTGACTTTTTTTTTTACAAACCAACCCAGTTTGTTTTTTGAGTTTGTTTTTCCTCTACTGTCGAGAGTCATAGTCCAGCATCTTTGACTGCAGCTAGGGATAGTAATCTTTGATATGCTCTGACAAGCCGTTTCATGCTGGAGGGCAACTCTAACCAAAACCTGCTGCAGATAAAGAACTGGTGCATGTGTCACTACACTGAGCTCACCGAGGCCAAAAAGGAGAACAAGGACTACTTTCACAAACTGCAGTTCACGATGGTGGAAAAGGAGTCAATCCAGGGATGAGGAAGATACTGGAGAGACAGCTTTTATCTAATCACATTTACCACAGTTTGCCACACATGCATGACATCTCTGCAGGAAACACTCATACCTAAAATATATCACTGAAGAAAGAGCTTACTGAGTCTGTAATAGCACATACAATAACAAAAAAAGTAAAGGGTTATATATGCGTATGTGACAAGAGTTCACACAGTTGCACGCACCCTGAGACTTGTTGTTGAAGAAGTTGTAATACTGGGACACATATGTGATGATGCTAAGCCGGTCAGGCACTTTCATAGACACCATGTCTTCTGGGTCCAACAGGGCTGGAATCCCCAGTTCAGTCTCAGCCACTTCAAACGCCTTCAGTGAGACAAAGAATGAGGAAAAGAGGACAAGGGGAAAGGAAGTAGAAGGAGCAGGAAACAAAAGGAGATGTTGGAGATGAGACAGGAAGCAGTGAGCTTGGATGCATGGCAAATTTAAAGTAACAGCCAGGTAAACTGACCTCTTTTAAAGACCTTGATAAGCACAAATTTGGTAATAAATCTCCGTTTGTTCTGTTGTTGAAAACTAATGTGGTATCTTGGTATGACTTCTATCAGTGTTTTATTTCTGTATTATTAGCAGTTGTAGTGGAAACTTGAGGGAGGGTGGTCTGTGGTCATTCAGGAGAATGACAATAATTTCTGATTAACCTTTCAATGCTTTAAGTACCCCCCCCCCCCCAAAAAAAAATAAAAAAAATCACCTCACTGCACTGAGCCTGCAGGAGAAATCTTATCTCAAGCCTAAATAAATAAAACCAAAACTACCGCAGAAGCGTGACTGCATGTGAGTCAGAAAATATGCTTCTCTCTATCATTTGGGTGATTCTAGACTTTGTTTAGACAGAGAAATAAGTTATGCAAATGCAGATTACAGTGAAAAAAAACTGCCATTTGCAGATGATGTTTGCATTTATTCCTTTGACGATAACCAGCAGTGAGAAAAAAAATTCCAGTGAAGAAATGATACTGCAAACAGCGTTGCATAACAACATACCAGCGCGGTTCTGAAACAACGAGGACAACAAATGCTGCACGTCACAATTAAAGTGAAACTAAATCTAAAAATCACCAAACACGTGGTTTCTAAAAATCCATGTTGACCTCCCCATACCTACTATTAGATACTTCAATGAACACAAACACACACGAACACACACAAACACACCATCTTGGTCAGCCACTGCCTCCAAACATGTCACGTATCATTAATACTGTGTGCTGCTCAGTCACATTTATTATTTACTGTGACTTATGCATATGCTGCTTGTTGCTGTGGTTTCCCTACGGTGTTGTTTTTTTGCTTGTTTTTTTTTTCCCAGCAGGTGGTCAAGCTGATTTTTAGTGTTTTTTGTCTCTCCATCCCTCTTCTCCTCTGTTTTTCTCTCCCTCTCCTTCTGTTAACTTTCTCCCCAACTTGTCTTTCTTCTTTTCTGTCCCCCGGTCTCGTCTGTTCGGATTTTATTAGATTTTTAATAAAATATGACTATCAAGTGGACCAATATATCAAAAGCCAGAAAATAAATCTGTTGGGCATTTTGTCTGGCCTTCAGACAACAATTCTGGTTGCTACAGACAAAGGACAGACAAAGAAAATAAATAAAAAAAATCTGTCTTGACCAAATATGTGATATTTATTTTAATAAGTAAATGTGGTGTTTTAATTTTAAAACAAATATCTCCTACGATTGAAACGTTTCAATCTACTTCCTATAAATTTTTTTTTTTCATTTTTTAAAGAAAATTATTATTAAATTATTATTATGGCATTACAGGTATTGATTTTATTGCAAATATCCACTTCATATGAGTACATGGGGATGCTTTGCAGTGATCCACGGCTAGCAGCCTCGGAGTAGCGAGATTTAGTGCTGCAGAGGCCTTGAGGCAGATACGATCCCAGTGATGACTCTTTTAACGCTTTTCAGCCCAAATCAGGTCAGGAAGACTTTTCTCTGGTATTTTACAGTTTGTTAGGCCTAGGATTTTTATTTTTTTTTAATTTAAGCATGGTGAGTGAGCAAAGTGAAACTGATGTAGTGGCAACCCAACAACCAAAACAGCTACTTGAGGGAAGCTAAAGTAGCTTCCACCTCGTGCTGAAAAATCTTTGGCTCACCATGGCAAATACATCTAACATTTCATTTTTGGATTTGGATTTAAAAACACAGACACAAACTGGGTGCACTATATGAATGACAAAAATGAGCTGACACAAAAAGTCTGTAGCTTCCTTCTGGCTCAAATTCCCCTCACCTGGTCACCTATGACTTTCCTAAACAGACCACTCTGTCTGTGCCCCAAAGTGCCCAAGTGATGAATCAACACCTTACCAAAGATCATCAAAAACCTGAAAAGATTATGTAACACAAAAAAAAAAAGAAAAGAAAAGAAAATGTTTGCAACAGTGACATTTGCTAAATAATGTAATCCACAGTGATTCTAAAGGTGAACAATAACTTGAAACCTGCAGAATAGGAGCTCCTAGCTTGAGTCTCCATGTGACAGCAGCAACATATAAACAGTGATTCAGCATTTAGTGAGTCTATCAGCACCATCAGCTCCTCATGTGTGGCTTTTGCTATATTGGTTCAGAAAGGAGTCTGAAAACTAATTCCAAGAGACAATCAAACCTGAATACATTTACAGAACTTACAAATGGAGCTTACATGCTCAATCAAACAGCATGCTTTCCACATGATATTCACTCCAGATTAGACGTGACAATTACTTTCTTCCTGTATAAGACTTCTTTATAAGCTTTTCACTTCTCCTAAAGCTGCAGGAATCGAAAAACAAAAATTAAAACAACAACAAAGAACTGCCAAAGCTGAGCTCAGACTGAAAATGTGGAGACTTCCATTTCAACCCTCAATGTTCTCCTGGCTTCAAAAACCATGTGGAAAAAAACAACCAAGGAAATTTGATTTTTAAAGTTTTATGCTGTTTTTGACGAACTGCTTTACAAAGCTGCAAACTCTGCACTTTTGCACTGAAAATCCTCGCTTCATGGTTTCTACACAGGCTTATGTCAAGAATTTTGTTTTTTCTGACACCGTGCTCTGTGCTCTGGCTTCCTCCCTCTGACTCTCTGCCCTTCACCAGAATTAAGTAAGAGTCTCTCTTCGCTCTTCACATCACGCACACGCTCCAGTTACACCCACCACATCTACGAGGAGTCAAAGACATAATACGGTTTTGGCTACACATAAGAGCTAGGGATTTAAAAATGACTTTCCAAATGACTAAACTCAGGTTTCCAAACTGACATCACTCAACACAGGACCACATGTGCACAAAACATATAGCTGTAAACGTGACTCACCAGGCGGTTGTTCTCGTAGACATTCTCCTTCGACAGAGAGCCAAAATCTCTGCAATGACAGGAAAAGGTTAACAGCACATTTAAGATAAGGCTGAAGATAAGGTAGCCAGCATAGTTCTCTATCACAAATCTTACAGATGACTGCAATAACACACTTTGTCAACCCATGGTGATACTGAACATTCCTACATACAACTTGCTCAACTATTTGCACTCATATTATAGACGATAAGCTATAACATAAATAGATTATAAGCTATTATTTGCCTGACAGCATAATAAACTGCAATGGTGAGCGGTTACAGCTCCCACCTACCACTGCTGACAATCTCAAAAACCGCCCTTAAATGATGCCTGATGTTTAACAAAAACAAAACAAAAAAAAACTGCCAGAGCAAAAAGAAAGAAGCAGCAGGAGCGATGGGCCGATAATTACAAGGCTCTGCTCTAAAATGCCAGGAGCAGGGATCTAAAGCCAGTTTCTCACCAGTAAACATCCTGCAGTAAAACTGGAAAAAATGTCTGAGGAGCTGTGGCATGAATGTGCATAAGTAAATGTGTGCAGTGGTCTTGGACAACAGTACGGCAGGAGAAAAAAACCCTACCATGAACCTAATGAGTGCTTGTGGAAACCATGTGGAACTTTCAAGAAGGCAAAATCCTGTGAATGAGCTCCGTGTTGGAGCCACACAAAGTGACCTCTGTTCTCTCTAATCTAATTCCCGTGGCCACAAACGCACTGAGCAGCAACTCTAATATCAAGACTGTGTCAGCCTGAGTCCACTGTGTCAGCACAACAGACAGAAAAGTGCCGAAACTCAAAAATAACATTCCCTTTAGCTTTTGTTAAAGATTTTAGATTTTCATGCCTCACAGAAAAAACACTGATGGGATGTTGAAATGCTGTGTGTGAGATCAGCACGCACACCTAATCCAGTGACTCAGAGTCTCACTCCAAGGTTTAACTTTAGGTGTGAGAGAGAGAGAGAGACCGACGCCGTGTGTGTGTGTGTG
>VOQK01027527.1:0-11552 GCA_015052645.1 Benitochromis conjunctus
AATATTTACCTATTTTTCATGTATTAGATAACTTATTCAACATTTATTTTCTGCCAACCTTTCAAATTTATCACCTAATGCTATTAAAGCTGGTTCTTTTTAATTTTATAATTCTAATCAATCTAGCCATTTAAATTGATACTGTGAACTGCAAATTCTTTTAACAGTTTACAATTAATTTCACCTTCTCATTTATGATTTTAGTTGAGACATTTACAAACTACCAAGACTTTTTTTTTGCCATCTATGACTCTGGTGTGCTTTTTTAATTGTAAGGTGTACAAACTCAATGTACAGGATAAAGCTAATGTATCCTATAGGTTAGGATGCAGTTTATAGTACTGCAGGGTACTATAAGCAATGTTATAAGCAATCAAGTATTCTCTCTTATACAGCGTATACCATCTTGGTGTACTTTGTATTCACTACATCTCCCAGCATGCATCAACTGGGGGATCCTAGATGAACAGCAAGAAGATGGATGTCTGGATGGTGTGTCTCCTCTACCACTGTATGTATATTGCTGCAGTAGAGGCTGCCTTCTGCATGAGGCTTTGCTGAGGAGTTTCAGTCACAGAGGAATTTGTCCACAGGGAAAATGCTGCCTCTGATTGGCTGATGATCCTTTAAAGACTACCAATCAGACACCATCCTCATAGTGTGACTGCGTGTTTCCCTCTCCATCTCTAAATGTACTGTGTCAGCCTGCGCATATTTTTATGTTTGCAGCGTTGCATGCAAGCATGTCTGTGTGTGTGAAGGATGAAAAAATCAGGAGCCGTAAAGGAAGGGGAGGGGCAAGGATAGAAACGCTGAAGAAATAGATAGAGGGATACACAGAAGAGAAAAGAGGACAGTGGAGAGGGGACAGATGCCGAGAGACCAAGAGTGAAAGGCACACTGAGGAGAGACAGAAAGCGTGAGGAGGAGGAGGAGACGATCTGCTGAAGGAAGCAGCAGTGTCGTTGATTTTCATAGGAGTCAAGGCAGCTGTCCTCTGTCGCCGTGACGATGGGCTGCTGGCTTTCTGGACCATGGATGGGTGACCAAACGGTGAGCCGCCAAATACCTGCCTCACTGTTACAGATAATGCTGTGTGTGTTTTATGATGTCTTGTTAAAGTAGATGGAATTAAGCTTTATTCACATCCAGGTTTGAGTGCGTGTGTACGTGTGCCTGTCTGTGCGTCTGTATATGCAGATGCAAAACGGCATCATAAGTGAGTGCGCATGTTTATAAATGGATGATAAACCTAATTCTTCAGCATTAAATCTAAATAATTTTTGCACGCATATCGAATTTTTTATGTTGTGTGTATAAGAATGTGGTTCATCTTCATCATCTCCTGAAGACTACTGCCGTCCTCTGGCTACACACAGGTGCCATTTTGTGCTTCTCAGCTCATGGTGTGTGTGTGTGTGTGCGTGCGTGTGTGTGTAGTTGAATGTAGAGGAGGGTGACTCATGGTTGTGATGTGCTGGAGTTAACAATACTGTTCATGCGTCTAATTCGATAGCCACTGAGCTGCATGTGTGTGAGAGTGTATGTGTGTGTGCATGAAGCAGGATGTTGCTTGAAGGTATTAACCCTTTAAAGCAACCATGGACACCATGTCCATATTTTTCATATTTCCTTTAAACTGCCATAATTCAACTGTTTGGGTGTCGTATACTGGAAAAAATGTACCATCTTTCTGCAGGCGGAGGGTCTTCTGACCTAATTGCGTAATATTGAAAAATTGAGTGAGTTTGTGGTCTGTAGTGTGTTCACACTGCAAAAAACACTACATGAAGTGCCATTAAAATGGCAGCAGGCAAGCATAAATTTGATTGTGGTGTTGATGCTCTTTCAGTGACTCGTGGTGTCACTTCCATAAAGTTTTATAAAGCTTATGAGAACACACACATATACATACATGTACATACATGTACAAACATATGTATATATATATAAGAAACCAAGGTTTAGGTTTCCTAAATGTTTGTTTGCAGAACCTCATTATTCAATTAATTCTATCGTGTCATTAGGGCAAGAAGCCACATCTTTAGTCCACACCACCCACTCAGTTTGTAACTCAGGTGTCTAATTACACATTAGTGGTTTCTAAGCTTAAGGCCACGTATCTGTAATAAAATCACAAGGGTTTATTTTTCAGACTTGACAAAGTTCTTCCAGAGCCACATTAAGGCCTGCCGATTTCACAGGCTGTGAAGGATTAACCATAGCTACTGTTCTATGTAGCAGCTGTTACGTGTATTACAGTTAGCCAGAAAAAATAAAGCCTTATTAAGACACATACTAACAGTACCAACTGTCTGCAGTGTGGAGTTCTGTTTTGTTCTACCTCACTGAGATAGGGACTCACAAAAATCTATTGCTGGAGAAAATCTAGGAGTCAGAACAAATCCAAAAAGATGACGCATGAATTGCACAAATATTTTGTATTGACCAACCCCTAGCTAAGAGTAATGCTAGCTATCCTTCAAGCTGTAGACACTTTTTTCCCCCCGATGCTGGTATTTATAATCAAGACCAGCCAGTACAGTGGTTATTATTTTTGACCTGTATCTGAGCACTATAGTCAGTAGTTCTTTTGAAGTGCTCTGTTCTAACCTGTTGGATGGCAGGACTGCACTGTGCAGTTTGCATGCTGTCCCTGTGAATGTGAGTTGAAATGGTTGTTTTTCTTTTAAGGGTGTATTCCTCCACTCTTACAGTGCCACCTGGAATAGGCTCAAGCCCACCTGTGAGGTTTAGAAAATATTGAATGAAATGGAGACTCTTTCTTAACAAAAGATTTCATATTTACAATCAGACAGTTTGACATGATAAAAATGAGACTCTTACTCTGTTAATTCTTACGCATATACAAAACGTTATATTAGTTAATGAAGGCAGGATTATTAGGGTGAGTATCGAGCCAATGTGTCCATTGGTGGCGACTAATGTGTGCTTTAATGAGCTTTGTGTCACATGAATTCAGCAGCAGGCAACATTGCTAACATCATGCCCCTTCTATCTGTTTGCCTCAGATGAATGGGCGGAGTCTAGCACACCTGAGCCAAAGGGATGCTCTGCGAATCCTGGCCGCCAATCAGCGTCCAATCACCATGCAGATCAAGGGCCAGAGGAGGCGTGGCACTGAGGCAGACAGGGGATCCTGGGAGCCCCTTCCCCTTGACCTGAAGCACCTCAATCTGCCCCTCCCTCTGATGGGAGCAGGCCTTAACACTTCTAGTCCCTCTTACCAACACAGGTAATAAAACATATGATTTGTTGTGTAATGTTAAGAGCTGTAAAACCACTTTGTCTGACAGTGATTTTAAGAAATGACCAGTATGCAGTTACGTCAGATTTTGTATGACCACACTGTACTCTAAAAAACTAAATAACAATGTCAATATATAGTGCAAACATCCTTGTATGCCCTGAAAAGTTAAAAGGACCCAAAATCATAAATAAATTACAGTGTTTTCCATATCCCTGTGCAGTGATGATTGCAAACTGTTTAACTGAACAAGAAAACTAAATGCTGCTTTATTGATATTTGTAAAAATGTAAAAACAGTAGTGGTTTTAGTAAGAGGATGCTTCTTGTTTTTTTTTTTTAAAGTGAAAGCAGTAAATATTCAGTAATTCAATTTTTAAAGACCACAGAAAATCACTTTTCTTAAAAGTAATGCAGTACATTCCTTAATTATGCTAGAGAATGTAATTTGTTTCACTACTCATTTCATTACTTTCTCATTACTCTGTAAAATGATCTAAAATACACTGTCTCATATCCATTAACAATATATACCTGAGGCTACAGTTCCACATGCCAACACAAACTCCCATCCTAAAGAGGATACGCATGGGATCTTTCTGTAGTATTTAGACACATACACAAAGCTGACAACACAAAGCAAAGTTGAAAACCAGCCCAAAGAGACTTAAAAGCGATCGTCACAGTGATTCTATTGTAAAAACATGAACAGGTAGAAACGGAGGCTGTAAACATGACTGCCCATCATTTACCTGTTGAAGTTCAGGCTCTGGCTGCTGGACTGGGGTCAGCATACACTCAGCTTTATCAGTTTATTACTCTGGATTCTTGGCTAGCTTTGTGTTAGCATGCTATCTATGCAAATACTTGCAAATGTATACGTGTGTGTGTGTGTGTGCACATGCGTGTGTCTGAGTGACATAAATATAATGTAATGATATCAATGATCACGCATGCGTCCCAGGTGGCAGGGTTCAGAATCAAGTATAACGTGAATCACTACTTAGCTCTTGTGTCTGTTAATCGACAATAGTACAGTCAAAGGATTTTCAAAGCCGCTATCATATGAACGTGTTCCTGAGATGCCGTCACATGTGGTTCCAAAACACCAGGATGGCGATGTAAACACACTCAGGATGAGGTGTCACAATAGACTTCACAACCAGTTGATTTCCTGTGACTACACCCGTCTCTCATACAGTCTGTAGTTTTTGCTCACATCTTTAGTTCATCGGTGAACTGTTGATTGTAAAAATCAGTTGTTGTTGTTGTTTTAAAATGTATGAAATAAAAAAGAAAAGAAAAGAAATAAAATAATAATTAAAGTAATCGTGACAAAGTTCTACTTAACAGACTATACAATGAAACAGATACAAATGTTGTTTTTTCAGCCTAAAAGTTAAGCAATGTTACGTACTTCTTCCAAGGGGATACCCTCAATAGTACAAATGAAACGGTACCCATGTTTGTTTTGAAGAACATTGGCGTCTTTGGACCTGTATAATTCCAAGATTTTTGGCTTAAAAATGTCTGAATTCTGTGTCCTTGTCATCTCTTTCAGACATTATTACAACCATCTGTCTCTGCCTCAAGATCACTGTGATGGCGGACGGTATAGCTACCTGTCTAGTTCCCCACGGGACACTGTGGACATTGGTCGCCAGGTGATATTAAGAGACGCCCACACACAGACTCAAATGCATCACAACACTTGCATCCAGATTGTCAATGAGGCTATATATTACAGCCAATTACAATTTTCATATTTTCATAAAACACAGCTCGGTAACTCCTCTCACGTGGTTTATTGATTTGTTCTGGCTGACAAAGCTAATGAAAGGAATATTAAATGGTCTATCAATTACGCTGCTAATTTCTAATCACAGTTTGGTTTCCAAAAAAACAAAAAACCCAAAACAAAACAACAACAGAAAAAACCTCACTCACACTCAGCTGTGATGCAAGATTTGCACTGCAAAAATATTTGTAAAAGTTCACATGCAACATATGGGTACCTTCTCACTGCAGTTTCTGATTTGACCAAGAATGTTTTTAATCAGTAACAAACTGTAATACACACTCTCATGTTCTTTGTTCACTTCCTACATTACTCAGGATTTAGAGCTAGCTGGACGTCGCTCAAAGGGCCAGAACTGCCTGATGGGATGCTGCAGTACTAACTTAGAAGAGCAAAACGCCTGCCACAGTCAGGTATGTAAAAACCTGCTTTTCCACAAAAATGTTAACTTAATTGTTTTAAACATATATCTGGCAAGTACGCAAACGCAGTTTGCTGAATCAACTATGAATTGCTAGTACCAGCTAGTACTCTCTGTGCAAGTAGTAATAAAGCTTACTCATTTCAGTCATGGCGCTTCATTGAGCCTCACAGCTGCACCGGCTGACACGTTCCTTCATTAACATAAATGCACACACTATTATTTATACTCAGTTCAACTTATACTATCTAGAAATATTTTCTATTTTAGTAGCATGTAGCATGGCTAGCTAGTTTTTTAATAGTCATTAAGGGCTTTTTTAATTTTTATTTTTTTAATGAAACATAAAAGATCCACGTCTTTCATATTAGCCAATATGAATTCAATGTCAGAAAGAATGGAAGACAGACTGGTGAAGCTTTTTACAGGCATCCATAATTAAATTTGTTCTTTCCATGAGATTCCATGACAATCTGACCAGATTTCAATGCTTACCTTTAGTATTTAACAGTTTTTCTCTCTACAGACGCAATCAGCCAGGATTCACTTTTAACTGCGATTCTTCACACACATAAATCATAAAACATGCATTTTTAGTGTTTGGTCTGTGCGTTGGTGTCATGATCCACTCGACTGACCCTGCCTGTTTTTATAGACAGATGATGAGGATTTTATGCTAGAGAAGCCAATGGGCTTCCTGCCCCTTCACCATGAGCTGGACAGTGGTCTGGGCTGGACAGATGGCTCCCTTCACCAGGGTGACCTCTCAGGTCTGGAGACTGAGGAGGGAGGCCTGGAGGACTGTCATTCACATGGGGCCCTTGCGCCAGGAGGGTGTGGGGGTTTCGGAGGTGGTGGCTCGCCTTCCTCAGAGTCCTTCATTTCCTCAGAGCTCAGCGACTCAGGCTTTTACAGTGTAAGCACTGGGGAGTTCAGGCATTTCCAGAGGCTGCTGGAGAAGCGAATGCGTCTCTACAATGCCAGGCTGCAACATCAGGGTGAACCATGCGAAAGGCAGGAACGGCGTGACAGCTGCCCCAAGAGCCACCGTGAGCTGCTGGAGGCCATACCTGAAGCACTGACAGTGCAGCCTCAATGTCAGCATCTGCAGATTGGGATGGAGGATGGTGCTGGGCCTGTCATGGACCTGCCATCGCGTGGCCTAGTCAGGTAATTAGAATATCACATTTTTATCGTGGTGCTGATTTCTCTAAAGTCAGTCAGACATGCGTACATAGTTAAACCAGTCTTATTTTTAATATTACTCACTTATATAATACCAGTTGCACTCAGCTGTGCACAAATGATACCAAACTAACCTAAAACCAACACACAAAACAACAATTGATTGCCATGTGATTTAAAAATTGTTAAAACCAATTTAAAACCCAGTTTTCAGAATAAATAGAGCTAAGCTGTTTTGGAACTCAAACATTTGTGTTAATTTATCAAAAAGCATATCTTTGTGAAATGCAACCCATGGATTACAAGGACTACACATGACCTAAAACTTTTTCTTTTGGTGCCTTTTTTTCATTCAACTCTATGTATTTCCAGGGTTTCATCAGTCCAGTTCCATAAAGCTGATCGGCCCTGTCTGAACCGTCACAGTTCCAGCAGCGGCGCCCTCTTCAATCCCTCCCATACGCACACTGCAGTGTCACGAATGACAGGCCCAGTCCTCTCAACCTGCAGCACTCCGTCTAGCCACCGGAGACCAATAGTGCCAATGCAGCACCACCAGGGGTCAAGCTCAGTTGGGATGCTGAGGAGAAGCAGAACGTTGCACCATCGGCCACCTCCACAAGAGTACCGTCGACGAGCCAGCCACCCAGCTTCCCCATCCTACTGCGCTGCAACCCTGCACCACTGTGGAGGCGTCGCACCACATAACGTCTTGCCACCAGGCCTGTCAGAGGAAGGCGAGCTAGTGACAGGTGTGATGGCTTCCCACCCAGGAGGCATGGCCCTCTCACCCCAACAACATGCCACCACTCTGGGGCACATCAGAGGTGCCAACAACCATGAGCGTTGCTATGACAACAACTCCAACAGCCAGCTCGCACACCATGACTGGTGGCACTCACAAGACAGAAGCTTGATGCCTGAGCCAATGTTGGCAGAAAGGAACAGAGAGATAGAGAGGGAACTGGAGCAAAAAAGGCAAATTCAAAAAGAGAAAGAGCTTGAAAGGGAGACACAGATTCAGGAGGAGATGGAAAGGGAAAGGCAGAAGGAGATTGAGAGGAGCCGAGTCAGAGAGCAGCAGCACCTCCAGAGTCTTGTCCTGCCTCCTCAGGCCGGTGATGTCAATGACACCTGGCCAAAACCTGCCAGCCGTCAGTCCCATGGAAGTGGCGGTGGCAGAGGTCTCTACAGCACACTGGAAGGTCACACAGGAGCTTGTGCTACAGCTGGACAGGATGTAAACAAAGGACAATTTAATGCAGGTTCAAGTTCCAACCACAGTTCTGGTCTGCAGTCAAAATTTAATCCAAACTGTAAACCCAACACAACCTCGCGCGTCTCTAGGAGCCAGCTGCTTAGAGATCGAGCCTCTCAGCTAGCGGATGAGCGCAGCGGGATGAGCACAGATGAGGAGACCAGCACTGACATGCTGCTGGGTCGATACTGGAGTCGAACGGAGAGGAGGGAACAATTTCTTTTGGCCCGTGAGCAGAGGCAGCAACAGCAGCTACAACAGCTGCAGGCCAGTAGAGGGACTGTACGAGATGTCGTTAGCAGGGGAGGACCCGTGGTAGGAGGAGGAGGAGGAGGAGGAGGAGGAGGAGCCTCAGCTGATGATGGAGGTCTTCTGGACAGCAATGGAATCAGAGCTTTTGCAGAAGGCAGGTGCAACACGGTCCTGGAGCTGAGTCAGAGGAAGCTGAGTCGTATGAGGAACAGAAAGCTGTTGGATGACTGGACGACTGTAGAGGAGCTCCTGACTCATGGGACCAGGCTGGACAACCAGGATGACATGCTGCGTCCCAGCTCCCTGCTGACAGTCACCACTGTCTAACTGCATGGACACAGTGTCTAACTGTAACTCTGCGTGTGAATGTGTGTGACATTAAGCTAACAATACAACATTTTAGCATATGTTCTTGTGCTGTGTCTCCAAGCCCAGATGAGACGATAATATTAGTTTTAACTACATGTGTCACTTACAGAGAGAGGTCCAGGACATATTTAGCCTTGCTAAGCACAGACTAGCTGCAGCTTTCTTCCAGTCCTTGCGTTAAACCAGGTTAAACATTTCAAAACAATTCATGTGTTTTAAAAAAATAATCCAGGGCAACATGAGGTATTTACAGCTAAATAATCCTTTTATGTCTCACCCAGTTCAGCTGGTTTTTGATCAGTCCAGGATTTTGAGATTTGAGTTAATAAACGGATAAACGTTTGATAATGACCATGACCATAAATTTAATGTCAAATCAAACCCAAATTATGAGCTGTGAATTTTCATAGTAGCATATGGTCCATATGACTGGCATTTGTCCCCTGTGCACGCACAGCGGCGTGTGTAATGTTAATCAAACACTCTGCTGTTCGTACCTTTGTTGCAGCACTAATGTGTAGTGACTTTGGATGAACAAGGTCCTCGCCATCTCTGTATTTGAAGCATAAGGATGAACCTAATACTAATTTTCTCAAGTCTCTGGGGAAGACAGAGAACAAGAAGAAAGTTGAATTGTTCCTTTATTGAATGTGTGAATGGGAGGGAACCTCACTGTCATTGCTGTACATCACCTCAACTGATAGCTTTATGTGTGGGTGTTTGACCACTGTATAGCACTCTGGACAAAACGTCTGTGTCAGTGCATGACGCTTGTTATAACACACAAGCAAACAAGGTCAGATGAGTGTGTTTGTTTGCATCATGTCTTTCAGGCTCCATCTTATGCTCCATTTATTTCACAGACACTCTGATAGATTTACAGACGTTTAGGTTTTCACTTAGATCCTCAGACCAAGACGTTCGGGGAGCAATACTGTTCTACGTGATGCACCTGGCTGTGCACTAATGATGAATTACATGCTTTTATATCAGCACTACAGAAACCATCAACTGTAGCAATTCAGACAATGATAACTGAGATTTAATGCCAAATCCTAAATGTTTCTTTTTTGTTTTGTTTTTTAACAGAAACTGTTTACAATTCAAAGGTCAGTGGGAGCTTTTCTAACTGAAATGCAAAATAGTGTGACCCGATTGACTGGCTTGGGCAACATGAGTAAAAACATGCTGATCAAGCGTGGTAAACAATTTGCCATGGAGGTTTCCCAAAGGTGACCACAGCTTTAGTCTGTGAAATCAGTTGTAATAGTCTTTTGGGGGTCAGTTTTATGCTACATTCACGTCACATTTTTAATGCCATGAATTACATGCAGCTGATTGGAAAATTTGGCCCACTTGGTGAAAAGAGAACCAAGAAAGTGCCAATATAAAAAAAACGATAAAACTAATGGAAAGCCATAAAATAAAAATAAAAGCCATTGCCACTGGCAGTTACATCTTAATGTAATTTAATAAGATGGATACAATCGATTCAGATAATTAAAAAGGAGCCAAGAAGGAGCTGCACGTTCCTACATATTTGTTACCTCCTGGTTAGCCAAACCTCGTATTTTATATGTGATTGTTTAATTATAGGCCACTTGTGTGATGAGACCAAATGACGACCACGGACACGTGTCCTGTAGCTGGTGTTTCGTTAAAACACACTACTACTGCTGAGTGGCACATTCATATTGCAAAGATGTTATAACAAAAATTGTAATCCTTTCTTGCTGACGTGATGTGAATGCAGCATCAGATTTCTGGCCCTTCCTGGCTCATGGGTCTCTGTTCTTGGTGTCTTTACTGTTGGCTGGATGTTTACAAATCTATCTGTGCACTAAATGTTTATGCATGTTTACTGAAATCTACAGTCATGCGTTGACTTTGGTGAGAGAACTTTCAAGAAAAAAGTTACAGTCAGAAGGTTACTTACACTCATCATAAATGTTATAGTAATTTTGGGCTTTTAATGATTGCCTTGAACTGTTATTTTTTCCAGACTGGCACAATTGTGCAGCATATATCTTTAATGACCTCTAGAAACAAGAACTGGGTGCACAAGTTTGAGTTTATTTAGGATTTCTCGAATCCAGCAATAAACATACTTAGAAGTGTACACGCTCCCACACTAATGTTTGGTTAAATGTCCCTTAGCAAGTTACATCTCCACCACAGACTTTTGGTAGCCGTCAACAAGCTTCAGGCTAAATTCTGGCTGATTATTTGACCACTGTCCTTGGAAGAATTGGTAGAGTTTATTAAAATTGGTTGTTTTCCTGGCACAGACCCAGCTTTTTCAGTAGCGTTGAGATTGGGGCCAACAAATTTAAAGGTCAGAAGGTTAATTTAAATGTGTGCACCCAATTCTTGCATTTTAATGCCATTAATGCTGTACAATCATTCAACTCTGGAAGGAGGTACCGTTCACAGAAATCTTTGCAATCCCCAGAATTACCATGACATTAAGGCCCATGATGACTGCATGTAAATTTGTGAACACAACTGTACGTCTGCCCAGAACAGACAGAGCGAAAGTCAGCGTCGACATTCCACTAAAAGCTGGTATGAAGTGTGAGTAAATCTGAAAACTTACTGATTCCAGGTCCGTGGTTCAGGAAAATGTGCAATAATACCTCAAGCTAGTTTTAATATGACAATGACGGTGTTGTGTATGCTACCTGTCAGGGTTCCATCGAATGCAGTAACGTGTTTTCGATTCAACAGATGCACAAAGTGACAAGTCACCACAAGTGTACAGCAGTCGTAGAATTTACAACAGCAACAGCAAACGTTATGTATATATTTACGTTATTATTTACATAGTTTTCCATGAGAGGGACCTAAGAAAACAACTTTTTGCACATCGTTTTTATACAAAAAGTTTTCCCTACTTTTCTGTACCAGGGACCGAGGCCAGTGGAACGACTGTAGATAGAACGACAGTGTGTGTTAATGTTTTCTTTATAAACTAACATAGTGATTCATGGAGGAAAAAGTAG
>VOQK01027528.1:0-15706 GCA_015052645.1 Benitochromis conjunctus
TTAAATTCACACACACACACACACACAAGCACACACACACACAAACACACACACACAAACACACACACACACACACACACACACACACACACACACACACACACGCAAACAGACAAACAGACACACACACACGCACACACACAGACAAACACACACACACACACACACACACACACACACACACACAGACAAACAGACACACACACACACACACACACACACACACACACACACACACACACACACACACACACACACACACACACACACACACACACACACACACACACACACACACACACACACACACACAGACAAACAGACACACGCACACACACGCACACACGCACACACACACACACACACAGACACACAGACACACACACACACGCACACACACACACACACACACACACACACACACACACACACACACACACACACACACACACACACACACACACACACACACACACACACACACACACACACACACACACACACACACACACACACACACACACACACACACACACACACAAACAGTCTAATAAGAGACAATTGAATCAACAATTCCTCAGTGGGCAAAGGGGAAATTGTTTGTTTTGCTACGCCTCCTGTTTGGCAGCGACTTCCATCCTAAATAAGAAATGTTTTCATGTAATTTTAGGCAGCATGGGTCAAATAAAACATCTTTGGGAACCGGATTGTCCACGGTGCTCTAGCTATGGAGTTATGCGCACAGATGTGTAAGTGTGTGTGTCTGTGTGTGGATATCCTTCAGGGAGGTTGTCTGCATCACGATCTGAAAGCCCTGTTAATGACTCTGTAACAAGCACTGATGAGGAGAACGAGATTACAGTCCTGCCCTCCTTCAACCCTTCTCTGTATTTTTATTAATTTCTTTCCGCTTGACCTCCATTTTCTAATGAAACCCTCTGTGTTCTTTTCCATCCCCTGCCTCTTCTTTTCCCACACCAGCTCATGCTGATGCATACTTCGATCTCCCTTTCCTTGTGACTCTGTGCGCAATTTAATTCAAACCAAGTGAGAAGGACAAAACCCTTACGGGAAAGAAAACCAGGGCCACATCTCAACATTGCTGCCCAGCCCCGAAAAAACGATGACTCACGTCTTTAATGACTTCACTTCTATTCAAGGACAAATCCCAATGAGTCTAATTAGACACACATGTCAGCGGTTCGAGTCGGTGCGCATTCCAGTTACAAGTCTGTGTCTAGTTTGAGGTCAACTTTGAGAGGCTCTTATTATCCATTACAGTCAAATTAACAAAATGTGCAAAGCTGACGAAGAGGTTTTCCTGACCTATCTGACCTTTGCACGACCCAAAAACCTGCTTTTCATATAAGGCGGTGTCAGTAGAAACACAAGACGCTGAAGCATGAACCCGACACTGTCAGCTTTCTGGGAGAAGGACAAGAAGACAAAATAACTAATGGAAAGTTGAGTTTTCACTGGTTACGTTACTGTTAGGGAGAGCGTTTGCAATGTGACTGTTTCTCCTGTAAAAAACACAAGTCGGCATCTGAAGTTATAACACAGATCTACAAGGTTCTTGTTCAAGTTGTAGCTCTACAGAACAAACTCTGTCAAAGTAGCCGCATTTTGTGTAACTTAGCATTTTACCATTATTTGCACAGCTTTTTATTTATATGCTATAATACTATATGAAACTGACCAGCCTGAATTAGCTGCTTGTGGCTGACAGGAGTTAATTTTATACGCTGGCCCCATTATTTGAGAGTTGTAATAGTAGATATATGTGGCAGAAAATAAGGAAAAGCATAATAGGTCTTCTTAAAATAGCTTCTAAAAAAGTCCCACATATTCCTTGTTTAAACCTGCAGAAAGGAAGTAAAAATGTGCAAATCCTTTAACTTAATGGCATTTAATGTTATTCTCAGCATGTGATGAGGTTAAACTTAATCGCGTACAAAACTACATATTGCTGAGTTAATTGGAGTTCAAGCTCATTTCAAGCGTTTTGTGAAACTTTAAAGGTCATTTGTGACTGTTGGCAAAGCAAAAACAAAGCCAAACAGACAAAACTTTGTTCTCTTGCGTCACTCTTGAAGACTTGGCTCAAAAACGTCTTTCTTTGAGAAGCGACTTAAACTCACTCATCCATCTACTCTCTACTGTTTTTCACCATTGCGATGAGAGAAAAGGAAGCACAGTAGGTCATTTTAGATCATCTGAATACAAGCAGGATACATCCCAGCAAAAACTGCTGACAGTAGAGCATGGGCAGAGACGCCCCATGCATTGTGAGGAGTGATGACAGCAGAAGTGATAGGGAGTTTCACACATGCATGAGTGGATCTGAGCTCACTTGGCACAAGAAACAGAATGAAAGTGAGTTGCGTTTCGTTCTGGCGCCTCTGCCAAAACACACTCCCTGCTTTGGTGGATCTGGTTGAAGGATTTAATTGCTATTAAGGAGTTCCTTTGTATATAAAAATAAAAGATTTTACAGACCATGCTTTTGCAAGTGTGTTTGCAGGCAAGCATGTGTGTCCATTAAAGTTTTGACAGGGCCGGTAGGGAGTGTTTGATCTATTATGGGAAACAGTCTTGTCCACGTTAGTGAAGAGATAAAGCCCATGCACATCACTGCACAGAGCTAAAAACAAGATTAGAAGTAATCTTTCTGCTCCATTAGTGGATGGAAACAAGGCCAGAGGCCAAACTGAGCTTCCACAGAAACATTATCACCAAGTTAATGCACATATTTGTTTCTGAATTTCAACTACTAGTAAGTTATGTGTGAAAAAACATCCTACGTCCTCTCACTGGAGAGACGATGACTCCATCACTAATTAGGACTAAACCTTTGAATACTTAAAGAGACAGAAGGTTCTGCGCATTTCTACTTCTATCTGTATGTGAAATAACCTAAAGACATTGAAACTGCACTTACAACTTACAATCAATTTACTACTGTGACTATATTTATGTATCTCCAATTATGCTTGCATATGCTTTTTTTTAATTTGTGATCAATTGGCATTGGGTAATTGACCTTGAACTGGACAATTGGAAGAAGATGGATTGATGGACAGTTTTCAGTAGAATAGCCCTTTATTGTCATTGTACATATACACGAAATTGTAGGACAATATGAACCATCCACTGAAGGTTTGGCTACCTCAGCTGGAATTCTGTTATAAATGATCAGTGAGCTAAAATGTGTTTGACACCTATGCCTTGGGTAATGTAATAAAAACTCTCCACAGACAAATCTCTGCAGTCACATAAAACAAAATTGTTAACAAAATTTTAGCCACTCAGGCCTAAGGGGACCTTACAGGAATCACGGAAATGCAAGCTATGATACTTTGTTTAGGGTACTTTAATCTCCCCAGTGTACAGGAAAAACCAGCCTGTTCAACCTGACTGATACCTACAGGTTCAGTGGGTGATGTGGACAAACGTTCATGGCAGCAGTGTGGAATAAGACCTTTGAAATGTTGGCTAATGTTGGCTGTGTCTACAGAATTGTTCAGACACAGTAGTGAAGACCAACCTGGCCACTAATGGATTGACCAGCTAACAAACCAGAATTGCTGATTCTTGCCCAATGCTGCCCACCACAGAGCCAACCACTACACAACCTTTCTTACTTTCCATGTTTGGTTCCCCTGGAGGATGTTTTCATAAATACTTAATCAAATTTTCTGATCTTAACAGTCCGTGTAAAAAAAATAAAAAATCTTCAGATCTGTTGGTGGGCAGTTTAGTGGCAGTTTCATCTATTCATTTTGACGCCATAGTATTGAAATGAGCTCTTCATTTAAGTGATTGCATCGGTCATTTCCAGAACTCAAAATGCTTTTGATTTACTAAAGCTGTTGGAAAAACAAAGAAAATGTGAGTGGTTTTTTTTGTTCCTGTAGGCCAGTGTGGACATGCAGGCCTCTAGAGATGGAGGAATCAGCCTCTACATCATTACCATGCCCTGAGAACATCCATCTGGAACAGCTCCACAGGTTTTTAAGCACGAGCATTATGAAGAGGTCCCTCCCCCCCATCCATCCTGACTTCTCCACTGACAGCAGTTTGTAAGCCAGTTCCTGAATCCTCTTTGCCAAAACCCCTAAATTGCAAAACTGCCTTTATTAGCTATGATTTCAGGAATAAGTTACACCCCCGTGATTTGACAAGAACAAATCAATAAGCTGGTTAGAGGTCAGCACTTGAATGAATGGTAAAACCACACGTCTTCTTTACAATTTGCAGAAATGTTTTTTGACAAAGACTTAATTATTTTTAATTCCTAAACAATGGTCTAAATTGGATTTCTAATCTTATTAATAGTCTCTAATCTGCTTTGCAGTTCTGCTGTTATTATTTCATGAAAGCACACTTTAATTTTCTCTGAAGGCATATGATATATTTTACATAAACAGTCTTAAATTCTGGTCCTGCTGCACTTATCCCCAGAGCAAAGTATTTTCTCAGTGTATTGATATCAATCATTTATCCTTTCCTTGGCTCCTAAGCAATGGGTCCATCGGGGCCCCTCCGCAGCCCAATCCAAACCAATAAAGGCTAAAAACATTTGCAGCATGCAAAAATCTTTTGTAACTCTAAACTGTGTTGTTAAACTTGGTCAAATATGTCTGTATGACGTTGGCTAAGACGTCCAAAAAAAAAGAAAAATAGATCTGAGAGTACATAGATGTTGTTTACGTACTCTCCGTGAAATGTTTTCAGCAAAACATTTTAAAACTGCGATGGAGATGAATTTTAATATATTTGGATCATAAAAAATAGCTTTTTTTTTTTACCCATTCATGGACCAGAGGCCACGTGGTGATGTAATGCACCCTCACGCAGCCTTGCTAAGAGGACTAAGAGATGAAACATCTGGCTAAACTCTTTGGCAGAAGTTTGTAGAAAAACAGAAAAATGGGTTGATTATCATTGTCTTCCCAAAACGTACTTGCAGTGCTTTGGACCCTGTGCTTCTATTGTGATTACAGTTTGGCAGATAAAGTTACAAAACAATTACTGTCACGACTAAAACAAACCAGCTTTAACTGTTGTTATCAGACACAACATGAACTGTGGTTTCCAGTGTCAAAGTCACACACTTAGTACATCAAAACCATATCAAAACGGAGTTGAAGATTTAAATGGAACAAATGGTCAGAGTCTTTCTTTCTGAG
Source organism: Benitochromis conjunctus (assembly GCA_015052645.1). Taxonomy (NCBI): domain Eukaryota; kingdom Metazoa; phylum Chordata; class Actinopteri; order Cichliformes; family Cichlidae; genus Benitochromis; species Benitochromis conjunctus. Next base: position 5,193 of record VOQK01027528.1, read on the forward strand.
TGTGTGAGTGTGTGTGTGGTAACTGCTGCTTGTTTTTGTGGTAAAATAGCAGGGTTGGTTGATTTTAAAAAAATTCTTAATTAGCTTAGTCGAGGACGCTGGGCGAAAATAATCCACCATTAACTGTGTTGAATATACTGGAATTTTTTAGTACTCAAAAGCAAAACTTCAATCATTTCTTTGTATTTTGCTTCCACAGTTTTAAAGAGAGCAATAATTCTCCAGCTTTGGTCATTTTCAGTCCAATTCTAGTACCTGCCCATTTTCAGGCATTTTTATTTAGGTACAACCATGAGTGTATACAGCCATCAGTAAAACATGGTGGAGGCTGTGTTATAGTTTGGGGCTACATTTCAGCCAGTGATCTTTGAGGTCTTGTCTAAATTGATGGAACTGTGAATGCAAAAAAATCACATTTTCCATCAATACCATCTGGAAAGCATCTGATTAGCAGCAGCTTTATTTATCAGCATGACAGTGATCCTAAACACACTCCTAAACAAACACACACAATGAAACACTATCAGTCATGGATTGGCCTCCCCAGAGCCATGACCTCAACATGATTAAACCTGTGTGGGATCATCTAAAGGCAGCCAACATCCAAAGAAGAGCTCTGAATGTCTTATAAGAAGCCTGGAGATCTATTCCTGAAGACTACTTAAAGAAATTACAAGATATCTTGACTAAGAGAGTTCAGGCTGTCTTAAATAATAAAAGTAGTCATACCAAATACTGACTATGAAGGTAGTTACAATTATACAATTATCTATTTATGTCCTACATATTGTGTGTCCACTTATATTTGCACACCTTTCAATAAATCGCTGCATGTATTTCCCATTTTTCTACTAAAACATAAAGAAATGAGGGGTGGCTCCGGACTTTGGGACATTTCTGTGTATATATGATTAGTTTAGATTTACCAGTCAAGCTAAGATTCGCTGTCCTTGTGAGTCAAACACAAAGACACAGAAACACAGACTTATAGCTCTGCTAACTATTGCACCACCACACGCAGGTTAGATAATGCTCGTTCTGGTCCTGTTGACAAATTTTTGAAATGCACGACTTGTCATACGTACATAGGCACCACTTCAGGACCCTTACATTGTATGTAAAACCCTCCATTCTGTCCCTCGGGCCTGTGGTTGTAGTATAGAGAATATATTGGAGTATATTTTAAACAGCATTAGATGCCCTGGGATGAGTGCACAATCCAAAATTAAAATTAGATGACATAATAATCATTGCTCGTATCTCGTATCCAAGTTTGGTAACACAACTGAAATGTATCCTGTACTGACACCTGTATTGACATGGTGCAACTCAACATTTCCCTCTAAAATGTAATAAAGCACAGGTTATGTAACGACTCTGTAGCTCGACTACTATCTCTGCACACCGATATCCAAATCATATTTTTTTCCTTGACAGTTTTGTGGTACAGTGGCAGACTGCTTAAAAATAAACAGGGAGAAAATAATATTTCTCAGCCTGTCAAAAAGTAATTTTATTGCTGAACCTGAACTTGAATAACTGATGGCGAACTACTGTTCTCCAGACACAAGAGCTAAACTGGGATACACTCCCCATTGGTCTGCTTTTGGAACCGATCCTCGCTGCAACGAGTGGAAAATCACACACACAAACACATGCATTTATGAGTGATCTATGCGCTTTTTAACCCTGCTTAGCCAAAAGACATGGTCTCTCATGGCTGTCCATACTCAATTAGATGCCTGGGCTTCAGAGGGAGGCTGACAGAGCTCCTGTGATCCTGATGCCGGCTCTCTCAGGAAGTAGCAAACAATGCTTCACTGTTTCCTCCCTTGTGTGAGAGTTTTTGTGTGTGTGCATGTACATCTGTGTGTGTGTATGTGTGTGGCCTGCCCTTGGTGTGTATGTGCAGTTGAGTGATTGTGTGTCTATGTGCATGCCTGTTTGTGTGGATGCTTGGCCCTCGGTGGGACACCAAACCCTGAAAAGAATATCTCAGAGGGCCACTTGGAAACCAAGCTACAATTTTGTGTTTCACTGTGTATGTGTGTGTGTCTGGGAGTTTTTTGGCAGTCCACAACTCTCATTTTAGGGGATTAGGAAGAGGAGAAGGCAACCACGTAACTCAAATCCAGCAGGCCAGAGGTCTTGATCCAAGAGTGTGTGTGTCTGTCTGTGTGTGTGTGTGTGTGTGTGTTGCAAGATGAACGGCAAACGTAGAGGAAGACAGAGAGCAGGGTGAAATAACCACTGAGGCCTCACTCGCAGTGACACTGTGCATAAATCACTTCATCCAAAAACAGCGGCAGGGAGATACACGAGTGCGGGAGTCAAATAAAACATACTGAGTGTGCAACACGGAGGAACGAGCTTCATCATGTTGACTTACACCCCAGCCCATGACTGTGGGAGGGAAGAGTCTTGTTTTTAGGTAGCAATCTACATGGTTTCACTACAAATTATCATCAAACCGATCCGTGTCTTTAGGTAGAAGAAGAATCAGTAACAACAGTTGTGAAGGTTGTAACTTGGGAAAAAAAATTCTTTCATTAGTTCATTAAACTGTATGTCAAATTTGGCATGAATGCCTCTAAAGGAAATGCTCTGAAGCAGAAGTGAACCAAGGCTCCTGCAGTAACCTTCGGGGTATGGCAGCTTGCCTAAACAGGTGGAGGCAGAGCCCGTCCTGCTCATCCAGTACTAGCGATCTGCTTATGTATCAATGTAGATACATAAAAATAATACAAAGTCAAGAAAATATGGAAAATGCCCTTAAGCCATGTTATGGGTGCTGATGTTACACAGTTTGTCCACTGTTGGCAACATGTTACAACATGTAATACGACCATGCTTTTAAAAAATAAACTTCCTTCACGCTTACAAGTCCATGGCCATTATAAATGCCAATACTGATATACTGACGAATAGCTAATATCGGCTGATATATCGGTCGGGCTCTAATTGACAGCGCTTCCGTCAATCATTGCATTGCTAGGCAGAAAAATTTCTAGACAATCATTTTATATTAGATAAAAGCAAATATTATTTTATTTTTTTTAATAATATAAGATCCTGGAGGGAAACCCCAGAGGTTTGAGTGGTTCTGTGCATCAAGCAAAAACAAGCCTGCCATAAAAATGTGACAGTATTCTGTAAGTACAGTCAAAAGAAATTTATTAATAAAGACTAATCTACTCTAATTGGTTCCTGGACTACACATATACACATAATGCTATCAAAATTGCATACTATACTATACATACTATATAACTTTTTCCATTTTTATTTTCCACAAATACACAGAGGGCACATATACTTTTCTGGATTTTTAATAATTATATACAGTATGTGGGTGTTTCATTCTTGCTACTTCCAAATCTCTTTTATGTCACCTCACAGTGTAGCCTGTATTCTGTTTTGGCAGTATTAAGATAGACTCTGAATTTCACCTTGAATAGTTAGCTAACCATACAAAAAGCAGCTTCCACGGCCTGGATGAACACCAAGCTACAACTGGCCGGAGCTTATCACAGCTGTGAAATCTGTTTCTTCCTCATCCAAACTGTTTCTAGCAACTGCAGCCACAGCTGTTTGTAAACTGGAAGTAATGGATATATCACTTTCCACTGATTGGTTTACGCAAAGGAAAATGAAATAAGCCTCCTTCTTAAATAGAAACAGCAAAACAAGAACACCATACCACACTGAACAAATGAAGTAAAATGAAACAGCAGGTCAGTCAAGCACACGAAAATCAAAAACATGGGAAACTAAGGGACATGTGTAAATGCTGCGACAAACAGACAACATGTTTTAGCTTTAGCAGCTTTTCATACTGCATAGCTGTGATTAGCATGTATGTTTCTGGAGGTTCTGACACCTTCAGAAAAGTACACGTTTAACTAATTTAGAGAAAGTCTATACAGTCATAAACACTGGAGTATTGTAGGCATTGTGGTGATTTATTACTTCGGCACTTAAGCAACGCCCAGCTCACTGTAAAGATGAGCCTTTGGCAAGAGAGTCTGACTCTTCATCCACTACTCACTTTCCTTTGTTAAAGGAAAGGCCCAGAGCAATCGTTAAAAGCTGCAGTGAATGTAGTCATGTGTTTGCATCGGTGTACAAGCTTCTGGTTCTTTTTGCATGGGTGGGAATGAGCAGTTTTATATTTAACACATAGGTTTGAGACGGTTTTCAGTCTAAAGGCATGTGCGTCTGCAGGTTTATGTGCACACTGCGTGCAAGCTTCACTATCTGCTGTATCTGGCAGGCGGCCAGGGTGGTGCCGACACTGATTTATTCGACAACGTTGTCCGATTCGTTGCCGTTACCTGTTTAATGACCGGCCATTTTTTTCAGCAATCCATCACATTAAAGACCAGGCACTTTTTGCTAAGGAGCTCTTGATTGCCAATAGGGCACAAATGGTATTTACAAGGGGGAATAAAAATATAGGCCACTTTAATTGTGAATAGTGAAGTGAACTGCAAGTTTCTACCTCACCCCAATGTGCGGGCCAAGTTTTTGTCTGGAGAGAAAAGGCTGACACTCCCCCACATGAGGCCTGCCAGAGCGCAGCATAAAATACAAAACAGCTTCCAGGGGAGTATTTTGAAAACACGAGCCAAAGACACAATCATTAGAGCACTGGGGAGCAGAAACCACCATTTTTAACATGGGTTCATGCAACCACATGGGTCCCAGCGTGGCCTCACATGCCAACATCACTTTGCTTCAGGAGAGCAACCAACCCGGGAAAGTCTTGGAGAAAGATTTTAAGATTTTAAAAAAGTGTGCATCAACATGAAACTACATTTATAATCAACATTTAAGATTCTGACTATTGGTGGCATAAGATTTATTTCCAATCAATCCAAATGACAACATCATCTTAAAGAACATTATAGAAAAAAACCCAACGACACAGCAATCCACTATGAGTAATGCTTTGGCAACGATCAGTGGAGTAAACAAGAAAAACCTCTGGCAGAACTAACTTCAGGGAAGGCAGCTATCTTTTTTTTTTTTACCTTTAGGTCACACTGTGACTAAAAGAACTAACTAAAAGAAAACATGAGGAAGTCCCAATTCTGGCATGGAAGTGATTAAAAACCAGGAAAACCAATCCTCGACTTGTAAACTCTACCTCCTCTTCCCCATCTCGGTGACTCGCTTGTTTTGCAGTGACATGCCAGTCATTATTTGGGAGTCAGTGTTTGGTCTTTGCAAATTTCCCTCAGATAGCAGCAGCAGGTGCCTTAAAAAGTAATGATGAGCTGGCTCTGTCAAGGTCAAGACCATATTTTTCAAAACTGTTTTCTTGATGCCATGAATAAACAGAAGAAAAGTTCAAATAACAAGACCGCGACTCATGCCCTGTGATAAGGAAATATTGCCATTTCACACCACATTTTCGGTGCCATTTAGCTGACCCCGTCACCCTAGTGCAGCACTGAAAGCGCTTTCATTGTGAGCCGCAAATACTACGTAAAGGCCATTATCGGTTTAACGGATCACACGGCTTTGCCTAAATTTCTTCTGCATTAAATTTCAATCACGCTGTTGCCGTAATCTTCCCCAACTTTGAACAACCTTTGCTTCACCATGACGTCTCTGATCTTTCTGAAGTTCGATTTCTGCTCGTTTGCCTTTAATGAGTGTGTATTTAGCTGCTAGCTCCGACATAAAAAGCCCCACTGATTGCAGCCAAAAGGGCAATTTTATAAATTAATGAGGGAGGTCCTGAAAAATCTTGATTTGTAATCACAATCACAGAACAAGTCAGTCTCTCTGAGATTAATGCTGAGCCTTAAAAGACAAATTAAGAGTACACAGATGCATGTGACATGAGTATAACAGAGCCCTGCATGATTTTAGATGCAGACACTGCATATGAAAACGATCAGGAAGCGTAGATTTATTTGTCTTTTGTCTAAAAGAAATTGTCACAAAAAGCTATGAAAAGTTATTAAATCTCGTGACAGAGTTTCTATGTGAACGCTGTTGGGTACTGGGTAAAAATGCCAAAAAACAAGTTGTCAGATTGTCAAATATTCAGGCACAGTGCAACTGTATTCAGAAAGGAAGTTCGGACAATGTCAGTCAGGTTAAGTCAGTGTCCAAAGGTGTGCTTTAATCTGCATCACATGTTTTTTCACTACTGGAAACACTGGTTTGTCTGCTCTGTCACTGTGACCTTTCTCTTTTCTTACATGGGACTTGGGACGGATTTTGTACTAGGACGCTGATTGGTTCAAGACTGTGTTATGTCCAGTCAAACTGGAGTTCTCACATACATCAAGTAATGAATGTCAAGAACATTTCAGGGCTACATTGCATGTGTGAAATTGCTTCAGGAGATGTTACTACAGGTGGTGCAGTGGTTAGCAATGCACAGCACAGTCGTTGCCTCACAGCAAGAAGTTCTGGGTTCATGGTCAGCTGTGTTTTGCCAGTACACCCTGTAGCTCCGTACGTGCAACTCTCCAGGTTCCCTGTGACTTTGGCCATGAGAAGCATGTGGTTGTCTCTCTGTCTATACGCACCCCGCTGGTGCCCAGGACAGACTCCAGCTGCCCACAGTTTCTCCAGAATAAAAGCAGGTATAGGACGGATGGATATCTGGCTACATTCAAACAATGAGTGTTTTATTGCAGAGTTTCCTGGTGAGAAAAGATACTCAGCCGCAGCCAGATCCACTCAGGAACTGGATCATTTCCTCCAAATCAAGACAAATTGAAGGCAACCATGCACGAACATGATTTTAACAAAAGACAGCACACACGTTCAGAGAAACGTCACCTAACATGATTTGATAAATATTCAAGAGATGAATTACACCAATATAAGCCCATAAATACACAATCGATCAAGCCCGTCTTCCACTGTTATGTCAAAGTTTTCTCTCTTTCTCTTTAAATCACAAAGAGTCTGGATTTTATACAGTCAATTCTGTCCAGAAGACCGGCTGCTTCTGCTTGCAGGCATTAATGACATCAGTAGCATTCAGTTACTTCCTTTTGATCTTATTTGTTTCCCGTATGTGTGTTTGGATGACTTATCTGTTCTGTTCATCTAGCAATTATGTTTTGACATATTTATTGAGCATTATTTTACCCGCTGGCTACAATGCAAATGTATGCATGCGTCCGTCTCTGTGCATTCGGGTGTATGCATTCATGCACGCCTCTCCATGCCAATTTGCGTGACAGTGTACGCAACCCCTGTCGAGAACGCAGAACACCACTCCCAGCTTTAGCGTGTGGAACTATGACCTTTCTTTGTCAGCTTTGCTGTTTTGGAGTACCTCCAGTTTAAATAAAGTTTAAAGACATACAAAAGCAGGGCGGACCTGCCTGCTGATCTACTCGCTGCATCCCCCTTTTCTTTTTTAACTTCCTTGTTAGTAAAACAATTGAGAATATTGTTGTTTAGCTAAAAAAAAGAAAAAAGAAAAAAAAGGAGCTGTTAAGATTAGTTGTGATAAAGACACAGGGCTTATTGTAATGCGAGGCTATGGTTATGCGAGCTGCGTTATCTAACTTGGTTTTTGCTGCTTGATTTGGTTACAAGGGTTAAGTTTCTGTTTCCTCATCATCTTTCCAAGAAGAAAGAAAGAGAAAAAGACATGATGACAAAAGCAAAGACGAGGAAGAGAAGACATCAGGACTTTCCGGTTCAGGTCTCAGTCACCTCTGCACAAATGACGACAGAAACACTTACAGTGAATGTGTGACAAGTAAACTGCAGAGGCAGAATTCTGTCTGCGTTATGCTCGATATGAAAACTCCAGAATAAGAGAGTCGAGTCTCAGCGAAAGCAAAAATACGTTTATTCCGATCTGCAGGGAGATTCTTGGAAACGATTTGCTGCATTTCAGCACAAGCTAGTAAATGGTTTGATGTCTAATACATATACAGGGCAAGTTAGCACGTGTGCACTTAATGAAGAAAGACATGGATCATAACTGATAAAGCATTCACATGGTATCTCCTGAGGAGGTCTTATATAAACTTTAAACCTGATGCTTTCCAACTTAAGTCATGTCAGTGAATTACATAAATTATCTTTAAAATCCTTTTAATAGTCCATAAAGCGCATAACGCTCTGGCCCCATCGCCTAATGTCCATCTAACTCACTGTTTAAAATCCAATCCAGTCGCTCAGGTCATTGAGTGGATTCGTTTTTTTTCTGTGGAACAAGTTGCCTGCTGACCATAATCTAGTGTCTTTCAAAAGCAACTTTAAGCAAATTAAAAATCTCTGTTTCTGCTTAGCTGTTGGTTTGAAGATTTTTTTGTTTGTTGGTTCGTTTTTGTTGTCTTTTAACGTAATATGCATTGTGTTAGAATTTGTGCTATATAAAGATGATTTTCATTCTATTTTCTAAACAATGCATGTATACTGGTCTGTTTAGACTCATAATCACCTTCTCATTCACACAGTGCATCTAGATATTTGGACACACAAGCCCCGATGTGGGAAGAACTACCAGCTGACGTGTGTGTGTACTGGTTGTGGGGACAACCAGTTTCAATCAGACAAACAGCTGGATATCATTAGCAGCCCACATGTATACTTTTACCTGAAGTAACCCTAAACTGTTTAGCTGTAGTTCTTCCAAAGAACCACTTAACATTTCTGTTGTATTCAGTAAAGCCTAAATTAAAGATTAGATGTTACACTACTGTACAGTCCCATCATGAATCATACTTGGGAAAAATCAAAGTGAACAGAATGGTAAAACTGTGTGCAATACGACCAATTAAAAGCAGCTGTTAGACCAAATAATACACAACAAGTGTGGGGAAAATGTAACTAAGGGAACCAGAGTGGGTCAGAATGCTGCTGTGGGGTCCTGTAGATGCTTCTGGGTGGGCAAGTCCACCATGTGTGGGCAAGGGTGTTATGTTAAATGTGTTTTTGTGCAGAGGTGCTGAGCAAGTAATATTCAAGAGGAGTCGTTGCAAGTGTTACTATAATGGTACAAATTGTAGTTGATGTGTTTTCTCTACTGATGTCCAGGCGGCCCCACAAGAAGGAAAAAGCATGGAAAGACTGAATTATGTTAGCGTTTGGTGTTAGAAGTCAATCAAGTGCATTTTCTTTTCATATAGCCCTAATTCTGAAAATTGATTAAATAATAGTAGAGAGAAAAAGTGGCACTAAATGTGTTTCCATGACTACTGTAAACAAAATTATTTAGGATTAGATAACTTTTACCCCCCCCCCAAAAAAAAAAAGCTTGTTTAGCCCCTGAAGAACAAGTGAGGAACAAATTAGCTACCTAAGTCTTGCAGTTCTTATTATTTACAGAAAAACATTTGAAATTCTCATATTAAGGAATCATTAATCAGTGATTATTTGGTAATTATGTGTAAGTAAAAAGGTAAGTAAGTAAATATTATTTACAGTCCCTGGTTTATGACATAGCTGTTCTAAATTAACAGTACTGATAATTACCAAAATAATTTTTCTATGATTTTTTTAATAGCTAATCTACCAGTATGTGCAAGATTACTGTGATTATTTATATTCATATTTACAGAAAACAACCAACTTCCAATAATTTCATTAAGAACAGTATAAGGCAGATTTAAAACCAAAAAGTTCTAGAATATAATAAATAAATAAATTATAAGTTATAAAATAATTCAACAACAACAATTTGTCCTCCAACCACAGTTTAAGCTGCTTTGAAATGATTGACAAAAGGTATGTCTTCAACTTAGATATAAAGACAGGCAATGTTGACGTGTTTTTGACAGCAAAGGTCTGACCCCCATTGGAAATAAGCTTCAACTATAGGATAGCCAAGAATGATTTGGAACCAGACCTTAATAATCCAAAGGAAGTGCACAGATCCAGCATATCTACCACATAAGCATGAGCAAAATCATTTAAGGCTTTAAACGCAAACAGTACCACTTTATACTGGATTCTGTAGTGCACGGGGAGAAAGTAGGGCTACTAACATGGAAGTAATGTGACCTTTCTTTCAGAGCAAATTGTATTACAAACTCTAGTAAATTCATCTACGCTTTCTTACTTAGTTGTTGCTAATTAATCCTATTCTAAACCTTTAGTGTCACAAAACAGGTAATTATACTTTAAAAATGCAATAACCCAATGAAGCACTTCTTGCTATTTTTTTTTGTATGTTTTTTGTGTTAGCAGTTATTCTTTAGGTACTTAGTAGTTACTGAATACTTCCTCATCAGTAATCAAGTTTCTGTGTCCCTTCTTGTAATAACTTTAAAAACATCTCAACCGAATTCCTTGTGGTAAAAATGCATTGCCACCATTCCTGTGTTTTTGTTTTCATGCATACATGAGTGTCTGCCTACGAAGCTACTGTTCAGACATGAGTAGCTGTTAGTGTTACCACCCGCCACAATAAACACACAGTTGACCTCACAGACCACTCTGTCTGCACTGTCATATACTAAACTCTACTACTTGGACGGTGCAGTTGTTTGTGCGTCCTTATAATACTTATGTTGTGGAGACAT
>VOQK01027531.1:7004-21822 GCA_015052645.1 Benitochromis conjunctus
TTATTTTGGATTTTCCATACAGAGTCAAAAATATACATACTGGCTTGAATATAATCTTTCTGGCACAATTGGTAGAGTTCATTTAAATTGGATGGATTCCTGGCACGAGTCCACAGGTTTTCCATAAAGGTTGGGACCTTTAGGAAGGCCATTCAGTAAGTGTAATGTTAGCCTGCTCTGTCCACTCTAAAAACCACTTTGATGTGTTTTTAAAAAAAGGACACTGTGATAACCAGTGAAATTATCACTAAAGAGGAGCCTGAATGTGTGGTTCTGTACGCTTACAACCTTTTGTTCTCTACTACAGTGTCTCCAGTTGGAGAACTGGGGAATCCTGAAGAGTTGCCCGGCTGCTTTGTTCTGCACCAAGACTGAAAAACCAGCAAAACCTGGGAAGAAGACCAAGACTGCAGGCAAGAATAAGACCTTTGGGTTCTGCTAACTGCTTGAAGCTGTGGCTAAGTTGTGCTGGGTGTTTGCTTTTGTTCATTCATTGAATGAATTTAAATTGAATTGAATTAATTTTGTCTATTTACAATAATACATATGCGCACAATGAGTACACGTGTACTTTAAATTACGATGCCTTTAAAGCATAACATGTACCTCTGTCCACAGTGAAGGTAATGTGCTACATGCTCTAAAAAATTTTCACATTTTAGAGCTTATGGTACATTTTAATCATTGTAATTGAATTCAGTACAAGTCTGTACGAGAGAAAGCTGCTGCTGCACTATGATTGTGACCTGTTGTCCCATTAGTTTTGCGGTCCTTCAGTCTAATAGCCATTCATATTTGTAAGAAGCTAGTCTGAATGATCTTAAACATGTTTTTTCTTGATAATCAACATTAAATAAAACGATCACTGTCATCGGTTGTCAGTGAAATAGTTGTGTTTTTCTTAAACATTGGTACCAGCCCAGATAGCGGTAGATCCTTGATGATAAAGCTCTTTATTTGGTCGGTCCCTGTAGTGGTGGCCACAGGGGTTATTTACCACCAGCTCACCCTGTTTCTTGTGTTCTCCTCTGTCATATCAGTCCCCTCCATGTCTTCCTTCACTACATCCATCAGTCTTCTCTGAGGTCTTCCTCTTTTTCCATCTTGCCTCTTGGCTCCACATTGAACATCTTTTGTCCGGTATATCCTCGATCCCTCCTCTGCACGTCAAAGCCATGTCAACCTTGCTTCTCTAACTTTGTCTCCAATCTGCCCAACCTGATATCCTTATTTCTAATTCTGTCACTCCTGATGACTTCAAATGAAAGTCTTGCAATCTTCAGCTCCAGCTGTGTCTCGTGCCTACTGCCATCCTCTCCACACCATAGTAGGTCTCAGTACCGTCTTGTAAACCTTCCCTTTGGCTCTTGCTGTGATCCTTCTGTGATGTATCACCTTTGATGCTCTTTTTCACTCGCTCCACCATCCCTGCACTCTCATCTGGGCAGGTCATCTACTAATCTGAAGGTTGGTGGTTCAATCCCTGGTCTGCATGCCAAATGTCCTTAGGAGAGATACTAACCCAAGAGATACTTGCTCTCCGACACATCAGAGGATGAATGTGAATATTAAATATTCACAAAGGTGGTCCCTCTTCTCTTCAGTGTCATGAGTGTTTTTAATGTTGTGCAGCTTGAAGCCCTAAAAATATTGGTTTACAGCATTGTACCTTAAGCATAGAGGTTCTCTTAATTCTGATTCTTTTGATGATACTACAGACTGCATGTGATGAGATATCAAAGTCTCACAAATTTTACATTATTCTGAAATTATTCCACAATTTATGGAGGCAGTTTTTAGAAGTTGACGATCCATCATTGATCCAGAAATTGTACCTCATTAAGATGCTCTTTTCAATCATGTCACTGACATTAAACTATGCTCTGTTCTGTATAAAACAGGTCTATGAGGTAACAGTTACAGCTTATGATTTGGGGAAGTACATTTAATTCTAAGTGGGATTTGACCGTATCTAAAAGGACTTGCTGAATGCACACCCACAAAGCAAATTGAATTTAAGTATTATTTTTATTGTTTAACTGCTCATGTTATATTTACCATTTTCTTTAGCAGCAGAGGCTCCAGATGAGAGAGCAATCCTGTTAGCCTACAAGACAGCAGTTGCCTTCCCAGTTAGACTTTCAGGGCCTGGACGTTTCCCAGCACAGTCTCTAGATGGAACGGGACCAGCGGCCGTCTCCACTGCAGAAAGCACTGTAGCTGCACATGTTGCCACTCCTGACACTGCTGCCAGTGAGCTAGTAGCTGCTGAAGCAGATCCAGGTCCTGACCCACATGTGGCCAAGGTTGCTGGTCAAGCAGCTCCACCTATAGTTGCTTCACCTTCTCCAACTGATGAAGTCCCATTTGAGGTCCATAGTAAACTTTCAGCACCAAAAGACTATCCAGTCACAACATCCTCTGAATGTGGTGATGCAGTAGCCGAATCTGATTCAGACTCTACTGAATCTGATTCAGACTCTACTGAATCTGATTCAGACTCTGACTCCGAGGATGAGAAGGCAGAGATGAAGAATGAAATCAAGAGCTTTGCACCAGAGGCAGAACCCCAGAGGATCACAGTCACAGAAGTAAAGGCAGGCTCTAACGAAGCTCAGAACGAATATGGGGCTCCTATCACATCTGGTGTGGAAACACCAGCACCATTAGGAGCAGCTCAAGCTACAGTGAAGGTACCCAGTGTTGGTTTTGAGAAGCTGGTGAAGTCGGGCCCTGAAATAATCACCGCTAAAGAAAACACTCGAGAGGTGACCGGGTCTGATGTGTCAGCCAAAACTGCTGCAGGAGTGATAAAAGATGCTGCATTTCCTGTTGATGCTCAAGTAGAAGCTCCGGGTGAAGCCGTTGGTGAGGCTGTAATTCTAAAAGACCTGAAGTCTTCCTCTGCTGAAGCTGCTGCTGTGGCTGGAGGTGAACCTGCAGAAGCTGGAGCAGAAGATGCCCTTCCTACTGAAGTTGCTGCTGAGGCTGCAGCTGAAGCTTCAGTCTATGCAGGGAGCACCGAGGAGCAGATGGACCTTGCTCCTATTGTAACTGAAACTGCAGGAGAGGAACTGCAGACAGAGGCCACAGCTGAACACTCTAAGGGTACACACTACACTACCCTGCCCCTCAAATCTTTACCTCCCTCTCTTTTTATTTATGGCTCTTCTAGAAATGACCATTGTTTTTCTGTGTGTGCCTCCAAACACAGTCTGAGTACTGTTGCTCTGTTAAACAGGCAGCAGCTGCCCTCACATGTAGCAGTTGATGTTGTATTTTAAAAGTATTGTCCGTGTTTTCTATTTAATGGCCTTCTTTAAGCTTCTCTAGGTGCTGGTTTTATTATGGGAATGCTACTATGTTTAGTACCGTTTGTCCAAGACAAATTTCCCACGTGGGACAATAATGTTTATTTTTATCTTCTTATCCTAGACGTTACAGCAACTGAAGAGATATAAAATAAATTCTAAGTCATTACGAAGAGATCCTAACATAAATAAGGGAGCTGTATTTGGGCTAGTTTATAATTTGGAGATCATTAAACTTCGGGACATGTCACAATTGCTGGTGCTAATTTTCTTTTCTCGGACAAACCCCCAAACACTGGCAACAATCGTTTAGCAGGATGGTGAGTTGATGGTTGTTGATGTTGATGTTCAGGTTAAAGACAAATGTCGGAGGTTTGCTGTTCCTAGTTCCTGAATCTTCGAATATGCTAACTTTACACTGATGCTGATTGTCATGACTCATCCACATAAGAGAACTGGAAAAGTAAACGGGATGAAAACCTCTATGGAGAATTGGGTCTTCTTTGTCGCTTGAATTGCTTACCCATTTAGTGCTGACATACATTAGAAGGACTAGAAAGAGTAGACTGAAATCATCTCAAGAACATAGTGTAGGCACATGAGAACTGGCCCAATATCGTGTTTGTGACAGGCAAGCTTCACTAAGTTTTCTTACTTCTTTCTGGGATGGATTATATTAGAGTGTAATGATGTCAGTTAGTGTTTTCTGCAGCTCCTGATCCCTCCCGCACCTTCTAGTCACAGAATGGCTAAAATACTTATTTCCTGCTAATAACATGGAAGTGATCATATGGCTAGTGGACATATAGGGAACAAAGGTTCAGCTGATTTCATTCGTAAATGTCTGTTGTGCTGCAGTGGTTCCTGTTCTCTAATGTTGAACATTTCTTTTTTTCTTTTACTGGTCAAAAGTTTTAGAACATCCCTTTTTTCCCCCAGTTATTTATTGCAGTTCAAATCATTCAAGTCCAAAGAATAGCTTGAAAATGTACAAAGGTAAGTGGTAAACTGCCAGAGCTGTAAAATAATGTACATTTCAGAATGATTACAAAAATGCCTTTCAGGGACACAAAATGGGTTAATAATTTAAAGCTGTTCTGCAACAATGGAGGTTGATCAAGCCTTGAAAGCCGGTGCTACTAATTCCCACAGGTGTTCCAACTTTTCTTGATTAATTACAACCCCCTCAGTGTTTGAACACACTGTGGTACCATAGCCTCGTGAGCATCAGTTGAACAGTACTGTACTGCAGAAAGTAGTGTGCTGCTACAAAAATGGTGAGAAAATGCAATTAACAATAGAAGAGAGACAGCTGATCATAACACTTAAAAATGTAGATCTTTCCTGCAGAGAAATTACAAAGAAAGTCACGGTGTCAGTGAGTACAGTTTCCTTCACCATCAAAAGACACTCAGAAACAAACTCTGACAGGAAGAGATCCGGCAGACCCAAAGCCACAACTGAACCAGAGGACAAGTTTCTGGGCAGCTTGTGTGATAGGCGGCTCACAGGACAACAGCTTAATAGTGGTCGTAGTCAGCCCCAAACATCCCAAACCATCGAGCTGGTTTGGGATGGACAGAAGAGTGAAAGCATAGTCTCCTCGAAATGCCACACATGTATAGGAAATTTCTGCAACAGATATGGGAAGAATATGGGGGTGGCTGTAGCTCAGGTGGCAGAGCAAGTCAGCTACTGATTGGTTCGATCCCTGGCTCCCCCTCGTCTGCATGCCAAATATCCTTGGGCAGGATACGAACCCGATGCATCCATCGGAGTGTGAATGTTACCTAAAACAGCACTAAAGTATAAAAGGGTGATTGGGTGAATGAGGCATGTTGTATAGAGCGCTTTGAGTACTCCGGGAGAGTAGAAAAGCGCTATATCAGAATCAGTCCATTTACCAAAATTTGATGTCTATTGCAGAAAGAACACCACAGGTGTGTTCAGCTGTTCTATGCTTTCATTTCAGAGTTGAACTGCATAATTTTCAATGAAAAACTGGGGTGGTGTAAAACTTTTGACTAGTAGTTTATATTACGAGATGGAATCTTCCTGTTAATCACGTTAGAGTCATTTTTAATTGGAATAAGTAGAGAAAGGCTCTGCTTTCTACTGTACACGCTGTGGGTCCGTGCCTGCAGAGCTTCTTGGTGTATAATTTTTCTCATCCATATTCTGCACTATGCTACTGTTGGAGCATTTATTGACTTGTATACTCAAACTGAAGTTAATTGTTGTGGAGGATCAAGGGTACACGTCTATGTGATTAAAGGTTTGTCATCAGATAAAACTGCTTCTTGCATACTGCTACACTAAACCTACGCATGCAGTCTTCCCTTTGTGGCCAAATGAACTTCTTGTCCTAGGACTGCTAACAGCATCTGTTTCCCCTCGCAGAGTAGTTAACTGCTATTTCTCTCATGTTAACATCTGTTCACATTGACTCATTTGCACCCTTATCTTTGTGTGCATGGAATGTGAGTTACAGGTGCCTGAGGTAATGTTGAGGTTACAAATCATTGTGCGTGGTGCATCAGTGGCTTAAAGCTATTTTAGGGTGCACATGATTGTAGTGTAGTTGGAATATACTGCTCTTCCCGAGCAGCAGGACGAGGAAAAGCTGGGAGTGGCTGGAGTTGGTGAAAGTACGTCAGGAATCAGGATCACAGGCCTTTTTAAAAAAGCGTTTGAGGCCCAAATAAGAAGAGCGTGCAAATCCTACATCAAGGCCATTGTTGTTGTATCTCCACCAAGTTTCATGAAATCCAGCCTCAAAATGTTTGCACAGTGTCGCAGACAGATGATCCAGCTACACAGCTGTTAGAGGCGTTTAAAGTTGGCAGTCAGAACACCCAGTTGGTCAGGGAAGTGTCCCACACATCCAAGACTGTATTCCTGCTTCCCGAAGTAACCTCCCTTCCCCCACTCCTCGCCTTGGTCATTAATTGCACCGCTTGTTTATTTTGCTTTTTGAAATCCTAACTTTTCGTTTATCTGGAATCGTATTGGATAAGCAGAGGTGGAAAAAAGTTTTTAATATATTTTAATTTTTTTTTAACAGCTTTACTGTCAAAGCATGCTGGCAGATTTCCAGAAACTGGTTGTGTCTTGTATCTCTGTTTAATCAAGAGTACCACAGCGCTGTGCACGTTTCACACACATCAGGGCTTTTACTGGTTGTCTTCCATTTCTTTTCATACCTCTGCAGTATCACTCTTTCTCTAGTATGGGCCGTTTTACTCTCTGGAAATATGTTTGTGTTGACATCCTTTTTCCAGTCACAAACATGATCCTCCAGTGTCGCCACACCTTTGGGGGTTGCTGCCATTGTAAAAATCTCTGGCCACAAACCCCTTGTGTTAGCATGAGTAATGTGGAAATGTGCAGTCCCCTCAAAAAACACGTACAGAACTGCATCTTTGTTCTCATTGTTAGGACGTATCAAATGTGGTGTGATGAAGTCCTTCAAGCAGCAGTTGTTACATTAAAATCAGGACTAAACCCAGTACTGCATTCATTGACCTTGTTTTATTTCTGTTTCCATGCCAGACGTTTTGTAAAGCTCACCCTTACCTACCAGTTGGTTACATCTTTTTTTTCCCTCCCCCCTTTACTGCAGAAGCTGCGTCCGTGCCTTCAGAGCCTGAAGAACTGCTCGATAACAGCACTTACAAAAACTACCAGCACCACAGCTACAGCCCCTACACATTCGCAGACCTGGACGTGGAGATGGCCAAGTTTCGTCTCCCTCAGCCCTCCTCTGGCAAGCCGTCACCCAGGCACTAAAAAGAGCTGATATGACCATAAGTTATGGCTTAAAGATGACAGTGATGGCAGTGTATCTTTTTTCTCATTGTCCCTCTACTTCTGTTGTTTTTAAAGTAAATCATTAAAGTACACACAAGAATTGAGGTCTGCTTTTTGCCTGACTTGGTTGTTTTGTCTTGTATAAAGCAATTGGTGTATAAAGAAATGGGAAAGATCAAACAGTTCTTTTATCATGCTTTCTGCCTTAGGGGCATCATTTGCATAGAGCTGAGTGTGCAAGTGGTTTATCTGTGGTTCTATTTTAATGATCACAATTTTGACTCCTTTAGCATGCCTGCATGCACATAATGTTCAAATTATCCATACTCATTCGTTTAGGAATAAGCAGCCTGTTATGTTTCACGCATTAGTATGTTGATGATTAGATTTATAAAGGAACGAAGTATAAAGCGAGGGAAGTGAACCGCTTTCGCTAAGACAAAAAAACAGCAGGGTGCAGAAGGACTCACAGGCAGCAGGACGTCATGTCTCCGCCCACCTAATACATAATCATGAGTCCTGCGCCCCTGCGTGCCCTTGCGCGATGACGTAACGCGACAACTGCGGGTCCCGATTGCTGCAGCCGCTTGTCAGTGTGACGAAGATTGGCACTCAGGTAAGCTGTCACTCAAAGTCCCTCTTTTTCCGTTCCCTATCAATCAAACAATCTGGGCCGCACGCAAAAATGTCCCGGGGCGAGGAGCGCGGACTTAGTCAGGGCAGCGGAGGATGTTTTTTAGGGGAAACAGAAGCGGCAGAGCTCTGTGAAGGATAAAAAAAACTGTATACATGGGAGGGGGGGTTAAAAAATATGTCGGCGTTTTGGGGGCTGAGGAGGATTGTGGAAAAGCAAAGGGCGAGCGCTAGAAACGAGGCCCAACACTTTACCACGTAGGGGAGGGGAAGTAGAGGGCAGCTGTCCCCGCATGATTGATTGACTGAAAAGGGGAGGAATTTAGGATCAACCGGGCTAGCAATCCAATACTTATTAATGTCATTGCTGGCCAATTATTTTATATAGCTGACAAGAAATATAAATGGATTTAAAATGCATACTGTTTAAACTGTTAAGCGACCGACGCGCTCTTATTATTTGGTAAAATGGCTTACTTCGTATCAATCCGCAGGAGGGTCTTTTTCGGTACCTGGTTAGCTAGCTTGTTTTTTGGCCGCGATTCCTTTCGCTTAATATGGCGCTTTGCGTTTTGGTTGCACTACCAGCACGAATACACTCTGAAGTTAATACTTAGCTACGTCGAAGACGTTAGCTCGGCCATATGGTTGCTTATTTGATTGAAGCCTAGGTTGGCTTCGTGAACTAGCGCTAATGTGGCTTTAACGTTACTGGATAATTATTAGTTGTACGAAAACGACCGTTTTCCCAGCCGGGCTGCTTTGTTTACGAGTAGCGTTAGTCGGGTTACGGGATAGTAGGCTAATATTAGCCCAGAGGATTTATTTCACTTTAATGTCCCCTTGCCGCCACGAACTGCCACAGCTAACACGAGCTAAAGGCTAAACCGTGGTGGGTGTGTTAACATCAGACACGCTAAGATAACAAGCATTATTATTTGTACAACACCCCTTAGGTCCATGATACCAGCCTCTTCCTGGCTTTTAGAGGTGAGCTGGATAAGCTACAGACACAGAAGAGTAACGTTGGACCCCGTAGTGTGCATCCGCTTTTAGCACAAATGAAGACATCATTCGATTATATTAATAGCACCTTGTCATGTCTGTCTCAATGACATTTTGTATATATTTTTCGTCTTGGTGTTACAAAGGAGAACAGTATTATGTCGATACTTCTGTATTTTACCGTAGTAGTACCAGCCTAATTAACAAAGCCAGTAACACTGATAATAGTTTAATAACGAAATGAGAACAGTTATGTCATTTGAAGCTTTTGTGCATACACCTGAGGCAGTCTAACTGACTGAAACTGTGTGTACTGTGTAGGTCGGCCACCTGTCCCTGCACTCTATAATGCCCCAGTGTTTGCAGCATCTGCAGTGAACGTGATGGCAGCCCACTCAGTCGCCATAGATAAGTACCCAAAGGGAGAGCAGCAGGTGGGTGAGAGGGACAAACTAGTCTGCTCTTTTGAGATGCTAGTTAACTAAAGAGAATTAAGCACAACAGCAAGACATGATGCTGTTTGTAACTGGGACATCTAAACATTCCATGCAACTTTCAGTGTTCTGACTCTGTGCCTAATAGATCGTTTATTTTTAGTGGCGGTAAGTTAGGCTTGGTAGCAGAATAACGTGAACACTTGTAACGCAATCAGTGTTAATGCTATTACACAAGTTTGAGTAATGTATAGGCTGTGAGCCTGTCTCTCTGAAACTCAGTATGGGAGACATCAGTGATCCATTGTAAGTCTCATTTCCTCCTAGTATTTGTCTTTGTATGCACGTTTGCAAATTGCTTACAAAACATCTTTATTTAGGTGCCAAAATTTGTGGGTGTTGAGAGCTAAGAATGAACTATGACTAAGAAGAAATGTTCCTCCCTACGCAGGCAATCATTTTTGGCCTATTTGTGTTCAATCTAAGTCATTGTTGGCTGCAGTCACATGGTTGGGGATGGGATTTATGCTCCTCGAAGGGACTGTGTGTTGCCGGTGGCAGGCACAGTGAAAAAAACCAAAAAAAAAAGTATTTTGCAGAGCCTGTGCTCACATTTCAATGTGTCCTCTTAATTTCACCAGGTGACAGGCATGCATTCAATTCAATAAAGTTTTATTTATACAGCGCCAAATCACAACAACAGTTGCCTCAAGGCGTTTTATATTGTAAGGTAGACCCTACAATAATACATACAGAGAAAAACCCAACAATCATATGGCCCTGTATGAGCAAGCACTTTGGCGACAGTGGGAAGAAAAATCTACCTTTTAACAGGAAGAACCCTCCGGCAGAACCAGGCTCAGGGAGGGGCGGCCATCTGCTGCGACCGGTTGGGGTGAAAGAAGGAAGACAGGATAAAACACAAGCTGTGGAAGAGAGCCAGAGATTAATAACAAGTATGATTCAGTGCAGAGAGGTCTGTTAACACAGTGTATGGAAGTTGGGGAGTGTATTCTCTGAACACCAGAGATGGTAGTGTTTCAGTAATGCATCACTTTCTGGATCATGAGGGGGGTCTGCCAGCCATGCACTGGAGACTTAAAACATTTTTTTCCAGAAAAAGGCTTCAACCTAATGTATCTTAATAGCATCCCATTTCTTTTAACAGTTTGTTTGAACAAACTATAGAGATGTTAGCAAAGGGAATGGAAAAACCAGGCAAATCAGTCATTGTCATCTAATTTTCTTTGTATTTGGAGGTGGGAAATAAACTCTGTGATGTGTTGCCTGACCTGCTATGTGCTGAGATGCATATAAGCATTTCTGCTGATCTGTGTGTTCCACCACTCAGTTAACTTTATATCAGGTGGACAGTGCTACAGTACAGTCAAAACAAGATAAAATTGTACCTCCCACGCTTGTTCGGTGTGGTGCCTGCAAAACAATATCAGGTGAAATAGTGGCATTAGAAAATCCTAACATACACTATAGTACTCATTTAGATTATGTGTGATTCTTATTATGTTTCCACCCAGAAGTATACCTGGTGCTACTTCCAAGGGAATGTCCATAATGCATTGTAAACGTGAAACACAAAGATGGATACATGACAGAGGCAGCTGGGATTCAACATCAGAAACTATCTGTTAACATTTTCCATTGTATGTTTTTTTTTTTTATATATATTTTTTATTGTTACTCTGTTCATTTAATGGGGTCGAGTTACCACTTTAATGTGTCTCCTATTGGCAGTGAGGCTCAGAGGAATTGATGTAAACCCACAAAATAGTGCTCGTGAACAAAAAGCTGTACTACTGTTTGTTCACACCAAAGAGTGTTGAACAATAGTACAGATTGTATCTGCAGAGTATGGGCTGAAACAGACTGAAGTGAGTCTGTCTACCACAGATAGACAGCGGTAATTTTAACATGATGTCATCGAAATACACGATCTCAAAAATGAGACCGTCCATGCCAGTAATAATAAAATATGGATGATGTGGCTCCATTTCATCAATTGTACAAAAATAAAGCCAAAATTTCCCACTTGTGAGGGCAGCCATGTTGTACTTTTGGAGCAGTAGTGGCTCTTAGTGGAGGAGTTGTTGATCTCCTGTCTACAGCCACACAGGATGTAAACATATCCCATGTGTTCTTTATGTCGCCTGGGTGGTTCAGATTTAACATCTCTGCTGGTGGTTTTACTGCTCCTCACGACTCAGGTAATTAAGGTAAATAAAGCCATGCTGGTGTAATTAAAAAGGCACACATCTAACCATACTATAGTTGTAGACAACATCTAACATCCCCCTCCTTCATCCTTGCTAACGTGTTAGCTAGATTAGCAGGTAGAAGCTTGTTGTTATCTGGTATACACCTGTGTTGCTCTCACAGTCAAGATGTTTGACTAGTCAGTCTAGCTTTGTTACCCTGATTTTAGACAAGAGAAAGGACAGTTGCATGCACACCTCAGAGTCACAGTGTTACTGTAATTATCTAAAAAATGTAATGTTGCCTTTTGAGATTTTAACATAAAGAGAACTGGAGACTTAAAAAGCTTTACATCATTACACTCTGTGAGCGCTCTGCAGCCTGGTAACGTGGAAACTTTACTGAGGGAGACTATCAGAGCCAAGCTGGGTCTGGATTCTTGGGTCCAGTGGTTTGTAGAAACTTCTTCCTATTCTTTCAACACAGCTGTCCTGAGCCAGATGTTCGTTTGACCCATTGAGGCAGACATGATGTCAGAAACATCAGGAGGACTGAGGTTCATCACAGGGATCAAGAAGAGCTCAGTCTTCACCATCAGCTCCCTCAAAGGGGAAATCTTCAGATCTCCACTGTAGGCCTAAAAGGAGGACAAACCCAGCACTTAAACAGTGTAATGTTAGAAGTACTGTACAGTGTTTCTGGACTTTACACAATGCTGTTACATTTAGTTCAGTGGAAAAATATTTAAAATCTAAACATATAGTAATCAGAGAGGTGTCGCCCTAATATGTACACACAGCTGACATCATCAGTTTTCTTAAATCCCAAACTGTGTTACTGTTTATGTGCCTAAAGGTAAAGAGGAGGATGTAAATGGACAAGGATAATGGTATATATGGTACCAATGACACAGACATATAATCCCTTTGACTTTCTCAGTGAGATAGCTGCAGCCTTCACTGGTGGTACATAATCTGGTAGTTTAGCATTTGTTCTTTTTTTTATCATTTTCATCTTTTGAGTTACTATAAATTTGCTCCAATGTTAAATAAATTAATGCAGCATAAAGAGTGGACATATTGGATGATTCATCCAGTGTTTGTTAGAAAAACAAAGCTTCATATAGAGCAATAAAATAAGCATTATTTCTTTCCATGGATTTTTAAATAGACTCAGGTCGTTTGATTGGCTGGGCCTGTCTTTCCTCGGCTGTGTTTTTGGGTCATGGTGTTGCTAAAACATCCACCCTCGTTTCATCTTCATCATCCTGGTAGATAGATGATGAAGATGAATGTTGCTACATTTTTCCCATTCATTCTTCCTTCACCTATATGAAGTGTGCGAGTGGTGTATGCTGAAAAATGGCCCCACACCATGATGTTCTCACTTCCAAACTTCACGGTCGGTACGGTGTTGTGTGTATTGCATCCAGTCCAGTTTTGGTCTGGCCTGACCAGACTATGTTCTCCCAGTATTTCACAGGCTTGTCTAAATGTTGTTTAGACCGGCTTTAAACGCGCTTCAGCGTGCTTTTTCTTCAGCAGTGGAGTCTTGTGTGGTCATTGTGCATACAGGTCAGTTGTACCTGCTGATTCTCTTCAGATAATTCTTTTCACTCCCCTGTCTGAAATCTTGCAGCGAGCATCTGGTCATGGCCAGTTTATGGTAAAATGATGCTGCTTCCACTTCCAGGTTATAGCCCCAAACAGTATTCACTGGAACCTTCTGCAGAACTTATTCTGTAAGCGATGCCGTCAGTATGTTTGCAGAAACCATAAGGTTGCACACGTTTTGAAAGAGCACCTAGTATGAGATGTTTCTTGTGTGACACCTTGGTAATGAGCCGGCTTTTTTAAAGTCACCAGTTGGGACTGAACCAGCTGATATTCATGTGCACTAAGTGGCAGGACTGCTTTATAATTACTGATAGATTTCAGCTGGTGTCATGAGTTTCCACGCCTTTTTGCACCTCCCTTTCTTGATGTGTTCAATACTTTTTCAGCAGCAGACTCCAGTATGTGGGTTGCACCCATGAAAACTCACCAAATCTTCCCTTCCAAACAGCAAATTCTGCTATTGACTCTTGTTTAGTGTCATTTATTGATTTGGATGATCGAAGTCTGCCATATTGGCAATTTAACAGTTTATTCATTTACCAAACAGGGGCCTCAGTAGCACGTGAACCTCCTTCACATGCTGGTCACCAGTTTAGTCATACACCTGCGGGTGGCTGTGGCTCAGAAAGTAGAGCAGGGTGGAAGGTTTGTGGTTTGATCACAGGCTGTCTGCATGCCACAGTATCAAAGATACTGAACTGACACTGTGTGTAAATGTTAGACAGAAAGCACAGAAATAACATGTGTGTGACTGGGTCAATGAGGCGTGTAGCTGTAGAAAGCACTTCAGCTTCTTTGTGTTAGTCCAGTTTACTGCAGACCACCTTATTGTCAGTTTGAAACAGCAGGCTGTGGTTAGGAAAAGTAAACAGTAGACCTTCTCTAAGTATCTAAACTCTGTCTCCAGCTCACAAGCTGATACACCCAATTTTCTCTAACTGTTGCTGCTAATCAAGCTTCTTTTTAGCTTCACTTTGGGGGAGCTGTCAGGTCGTCCAAGTTTTCTGTAGTCATTTGTGTGTAACTTGTCGATCTCAGAAAATAGTCTTTATGCTTAAAAAGTGCTTATGATGTTGAAAAGGAGTGATATTGAAGTTAAGCTCAGTATTTAGCCCTCAAGCCACGATTGTTGTCACATGTCGTGTTTCTCTAAAACGCTCCATGCTGTTATTGTCTGTTTGTTGTTTGTTCTTACCTTCCCTGCAGATGCAAGGCGTGATAAAGGTAGACGGTGATTCGGAGCAGAAGTTTATGGAGGGAACGTTGGGAGAGGTGCCCAGCCCGGCACCAACAGAGCCACAGACGCCCATGGACGCTGATAAAGCCTCCATATATCGGTAGGACAGCGTGTGTTTGTTTCAATAGAAATAGAAAATCAGACATTCCCAACAGTAACAGTATATACGAGCTCTTTAATTTAAATTAAATCTATCTATGAAAAGCACATGCATATTTTCATCGTCTTTTTCTGTAGTCTTCCTTCTCCTCCACGGTTCTGTCTCATGCCTCATTTTCTCTTCATCCTCACCTCCAAACTGACTTCCTGAACTGAAGTCAGATCTTCAATACACGAAAACGTGCATAGACACGGTTATTTATTCTAAATGTTGTCATAATTACATATTGTCAGCAGATTAGACATGCTCCTGCCCCCAGATAGCTTACAATGAGCATAATGTTAGCTCATAACCAGCTGTTGTTTAGGCAACAACAGCTGGTTATGAGCTAACATTATACCTGCTAATGTTAGACTCGAGTGTCCTAAAAGTGTCCAGATAAAGATTTTGGTTACATTCTC